>AYEL01070620.1:0-11366 GCA_000484575.1 Olivierus martensii | reverse complement strand
TAAGATTTAAAAAATTATTATATAGAAGAATTAGTAATGTATAGTATATAAAATGACAAATGTCAATAAATAAGACTACCTTTTTCTTGTTCAAACTTTTCCTTAAATTTTATCTTTTCTTTCTTTTTTCAAATTTAATGTAATCTATAAATTTCCATGAAATGAAACAAAAAATTTAAATAAAAGTGATAAATTAAAATTTTTAAATGAAAACATTGACATAAATTTGTTTTTTAATTAATTTGTTTGAGCATTTGAAATAAAAATTTAATAAATAAATATTTAATACCTTAAAATTTTTTATATTTATTAGATATTATATCTCATTCAATAAAATTCTCAATATCTGTATATAAAAGAAATACTTTCTAATGTATATATATTAAAGCTTTAATCTTTCTTTCTTTATACATTTAAAACTATCTTAAAACAGATTTAACACAAGTGGAGTTTAATCATTTGAACTTAAGAGGAAAAATCAGTCTGAAAGTGTCAATGACGCTCGATGTAGGTTGCAGCTTTTGCTAAATGTACCGATCATAAGGAATATTTCAAATCTTTTTACATATAATATTAATTTCCAAACATATGCTATAAATACTTGCTGATACATAAATTATATATATACAAAAATCAGAATTTATAAAATCACAGAAAATTAAAGCTCGAGGATTAAAACAGAACGACGAAAACCATCCATTACGATTAGGCTTAAATAACTAATCATCAAAACAAATTGGAAAATATCATCGAAATTTTGAACCAACAACCCCCTAACATTTACTTACCTCAACTGAATTTAACTGTTACATCTGTGAACAAATTACAATAGAAAGGATCAGAATGATCTCCATTTTCATCGGATTGAATTTGCAGGCAAAAATGGCCGCGCTACAAACGCAAGTACACAAGGAACAGTTCATTCTACAATACAAACCTAGGTAGAGGGGTTTGCTGAAATAATCTCAAAACATATAGAAATTATTACTGAAATATATATTTTTATTATTAAATCATAAACAAATGGCAAAATATAAGTTTTCGTTAACCAAAAAATGTTCAATCAATACAACTGTAGATGTCAATCTATTCTATGTTTACTTACAAATACAACCTCCCCTACAACTGACAGCATAGATTCTCCCGTGGTTGGAACCTTCGTCTGTTGTCGGTGGGGCCCAGGCATAGCCTCGCGGCACTTCGCTCGCATCAACTGTAACCACGATTCTACAGTCTTCGTGCCACAAAACTATCATCTTTTCTTAATATTATATAGCTTCCGTATAAAAGGAATGATTTATAATTATATTGCTCTTTTAAACATTAGAAATTTCGATATATATTGAAGGCTGTAATTTGAGCAGTAATGAATCGATCTACCGTATCTCGAAGCTGTCATGTTTTATATGAGGTGCGGGAAAATTTAATATTGTCTAAATGAGAATGAATTGAATGTTTGTATAGACATTATGAAAGAAGTTTCTTTATATTTTAAAAAAATATTTCGTGGTTAAAGACTAATAGTATCAATTTTTATAAAATGTTTTATATATTATACAAGAATACTATTATTAACCAATAACATAACACTTTTCACAAAGACTAATATAAACTACAGATAATTGCACTTTGAAAATTTTATCAAATTTATAAAATACTGTTTTATAATTATAAATTACAAAAGTTTATATTTAAAAAGCTGGGTTCCTTATAGATTTCAATGAGGAAGGAATGCAAGAAGTCAATAACTTCGAAATAAGAGAAGAACAGAGTGTTCTTCCTGAGAACTATCATCATAAAATTTTAACTGATGATTTTACAAATTTTGACTACAATCTTGTCCATCATGAATATAAAACTTTTACAGTCAGTGATTTAATTGAAAAGATTATAAGCAACTCAATTTATATAGAGACTTTGTTGGAAGAGAAACCGAATGATCATAAAAATAGTTTTGGAATATGTAGAGGAATTTGAATGCTAAGCATTTTATAATAATGAACCTGAGATTGTTGAAACTCTATTTGTCATAAGAAAAAATAAAATTGAATATGTGTGAATGAAGTGTAAATTAAATATAAAAAAAAAACTCACAGACTTCTTTTCAAATAAATAGTTCTTATGTTGAAAGCACTGACAGACTGCAGTGTGTATTTGAAATCTTTGAGTTTCATTTAAAATAATAAAGGCTTCCAATTTGATTTGAATAAAGGTTTGCATTGATACGAAAATTTATTGTTTAATATTTTGAATAAAGGTTTGCATTGATACAAAAATTTATTGTTTAATATGTTTAAGAAAAAATTTGATTTTTATGAATCTCTCTATGTTGGACACCTCTCTAAGTTGAACACATTTTAAAGGAACCAAATGTATCCAACATAGAGAGGTTTCACTGTATAAGTACTGATTTTTTATTAAATATTTTTGTTGAAATTTAGACTTTTGATATTTTTCTTGTTTTTGCCAAACATTTCAATAATTAAAAAATATTAAATTGATTATAGAGAAAAGTGATCAGATGTGATATAATCACATCTTATTCTCCATCCAGCTTTCTTTTAGCAAAATCCATTTTGTCTAAGAAGCCATATTTATGTTAATAGTAAACTGGATTTGGAAAATTTTTAATATTAAAAAAAAATATATTTGTTTATTTCAATGTCATATTGTTCCAACACTTGAAAGTTAGGGGTCTGCTTAAATATGGGTTTCAAATTTTACAGACTTTTAAACTTTGAAGTAGCGGGTCAAGCTTATATACAGATTGGTTTATACACAACTATATACCAGTAAACATATTGTAATTCATAAAATTTTATGAAAATATTTAAGTATATATATAGAGACTTATGATGAGGTTCACTGCAAATATTGATGTGTAAGTTGAAACAGTCAAAATCAGAAATATGCTAAATTTAAGAATTTAGTATATTTCTGATTCATTACCAATATTTATTATGACATTCTATATTATCATAATAAACTTAAATGTAAAATTACAGGAACCATATGCAAAAAAGATGATATTTTACTACATTAGACAATTGCACATGGACTCATACATAAGTGAATTCCATTGTTCAATCATAGAATTTACCAATTATATCACTGTCATAAGTATGAATAGTTGTAAGTCAATGATACTTCATGTTGAGAACTACCTGTATTAGTTCTGAACATGAAGTAAGTTAATCTGTGTACAAACCAAACCTCCTAGTTCAGTTCCTAAAAGCTGAGTCAAATAGCATAAGCAATTTTGATCTCATTCTTTGTCTTGTACTGTTATCTTTCTGAATCATTAATTAACAATTGGAAATCATTGGATTTTTTAAACCTGTTGTTTTGAAATACAAAATATTTATGAATTATTGAAATGTATTAATATTTTAATAAAGTTTTTAATAATAAATAAAAATAGGATGATTTCTATATAAAAATTTTCAAATATTTTATACCTAAAAACCATGCATTCTGACAATGAGTAATGAAATATGGGTAATATTAAATTCTGCTTACTAACAAAAATCCCCAAATCAGGAATGAAATTTTTTTGAATTCTGAATAAAAATATTTGTGCATTCCCAATGGCTATTAGAGAGTCATTACAATGATAAAAGCATGGTTTTCATCATTGTAAAGACTCACTAATAGCTATTGGGAATGTTAATAGTGAATAATTTTTTCAATAACTTAATGATACTTACTTCACAGCTAATACTTTAATTTCTTCAATTATAGCCACACGTGGAATAGGATCATCTTGAATTGTTATTATTAGAGGAGGTAAAACTACTTCTCGCATAACAATAGGAGTATATCTGTGAAATTTTACATTTGTAAATTTTATATACAATCCTTCTAATATAAAATTTGAAAATTATTTAATAAATTATAATTTTCTTACTTGAAAGTTGCAACAATTTGTTTATGAGCAAAATACTGATAATAGTCATGATGAAGTACATGTCGACAATTTTCTACTGCTCGACAATCATAAAGTGTACCATGAAATCTTAATTCCAAATATTTAGCAAAAGATAAAGACCATGTATCTTGAGACATTGAAACTACTGGAGTTGTCTATAAATTACCACAAAAGTTATGAAATGTTATTATTAAAATTTATATATCATATCTCAGTCTATAACAAAGGGCACGTTCAAAAAGTCTAACATGTTAAACTTTTCTCATGTTGAGTTAGCCTCATTATCATATATACTTTTTGACTGGTCCGTTAGAGAGACAACATGGCCGTCCGTAAGGAAGTTTTAATAGGAGCTTTCAAATGTTTGGAAGATGCATTTTTTTCTGATAATTCCGATGAAGAAATAGAGCACTGTATAATTCTAAATAATTAACTAACTAGCCTTAATTTTATTTAACAAATTTTCAGTTAGAGTATAGGACATGAATTCTAAAATGATAAATAGTAATCTATCATCTAATAAATAGATTTTATTGAAAAATTTCCTTAAAAATAACCTATCATTATTTACCGTACATTGTATCACATGCGACATTATTCATTTTACATCTCCTTGTATACCACAATTTGCACACATGCTACACTGGAGACCGCCATGTTTTTCACAAAGTAAACTTGCTACTTTTTTCGTTAGCTTCGTTAGATTTTTGTGCGATACGTCACAGCTATAGAGCATACATAGTGCATAATGAAATTTCTTTTTGATTGCCTCATTAAAAACAAGTTTAATGCATTAGACTTTTTGAACATGCCCAAAATAATTATTATATGAAAAATCATAGAATAACTGATTATATTATTATATAAATATGCACATAGACACACACACACATACAGTACAATTATCCTCCAAAGTTATGTCATAAATTGGACTGAGAAGGGCAATGTTATTCAAGACAACAAAAATCAAGATTGATTTTCCTATAAATGCAATGTTAAAATAGCATGATTGGTTCAAGATCAAAAATTTTGGCCAAGAAAAAAATATATTCTTATTCTACAATTATGCAAAATTTACAAAAACCTAATAAATCAAATGACTATTTAAGAAGAAAAGGAAATTGCAATGAGCAAGTTTTTGATCTTGGCTTTAGTAAATTAAATACTGAATTTTGAAAGACAAATATCTCTTCTTCTAAAAGCAAGCAAATATCCTTTGTATTCTTTGACTTGTCATTTTTTCACATTACTCATTTGAATCAAAATCCATGAGTAATGAGAAACAATGACAAGTGTCATTTGAATCAAAGTCCAATCTCCTTAGTCAATTTTGAAATCAACATAGTCTGATCTGCAGGTTCAAGTTAAAATCAGATTCTTCAAGCATGCTTTGCTTCCAAATTGAGATTACTGAGTTTGACCAATTCATTACAAGAGTTCAGCACCTTGAAAACAATTTCAAAAATAAGATCCAAATCAAATTTGTTTCCATAAACTTAAGAGTTTTTTTGTTGCTTATGCAAGAGGATCAACTTTTTGAGTGATATTTGCACCCTGAAGAAAGGACAAAGTTTCTTCCAGATGGCTTTTATTGTTTTGGCAGCAGCTTATATCCATGACTCCCCAAAAATCATGTTGCAATTAGAATATTGAAAGCCTTCTAATCCTTGTTAAATTTTATCTTGCTCTCCAATTAATATCTAAGAATTTTATTCTTGAATATTAACTGGTAAGGCATTTCAATTTTAATCATAGGCTGTCCACACCTATGGTGAGCTCTTCCCTTATTTTTTCATTTTGTGAAGAATTGGAAGGTTGGACTTACTGGTAAAGAGGCATTGTGGAGGCAGTCATGTTGGCTAGATAGAGTGACGTTTCAAATTAGTTTAAAAATATTAATTTTTGCAAATAATTCTCTTATTTGTTTACAATTGTTAAAAATAATCTGTAACATGAAAAAGTATTTTCTGGATGTAAAACAATGGAAATAATGATGTATAATTTGGTAAAATATTCTATGTTAACTTTTTATGTAAATGTTATGGTACTTAAAAATGTTGTTAGAGGGCGGATAGGTCATCTCCCTGCTTTTGTAACAGTGTGCTGGACTGGTAAAGGATGAATCGGCGCCGACGGTGAACGCGGATTTTGTCAAGAAGAATTTTATGTTAATTGAATTCCAGAATAATTGTCAACGACAGGGAGACCACCATAATTGTACCTTATGAACTGTAAGTTCTTTTTTTAGTCATAATAAACTAATTTGTTCCAGTGTAATTTTGTTATGGAGTCCTTTTCCGAAATAAAGGAGTTTTTATATGCCTCCGACATTGACATTAGAATTAGAATACGAGTAAGGCCTCATAGGGAGGGACGTGGGGTCCGAACTAAAAATAACGGCCGGACCAGGACTGGTTCGGGTCGTCATAATGTTGCTTTTCTACCAGAGGCAACTAAATGATATTCCAGCATTCAATATGGGGCCCTATATCCATATTAAAGTGATGAGACAAAAAATGGGATTCAGTGAGCCAGGATAAACATTCTAGAAAAATCTGAAGGTATAGAAGTTGGAATTGATCCCAAATCCTTCAGGATGAATTGCAAAACAATTCCATGGGATTGATTGATTCTTCACTGTAAACTGATGGAAATAGTTTGGCTTTCCATCTAGAGGACCCACAACAATGGATTGAATTAGAAAGATAGTATTTGGAAATAAGATAACTTATGTGTATGTATGTGAGATAAAAATTATCTGCAGCTAAGATATAAATTTATTAACAACATAAAAGCAGCATAATATAATGTAGAGAAGAATTTACTCACTTTAATTAATAAATTGGATCTGGGCAAATAACATAAGTGTGGAATGATGTATTACAAGGTGACATAAATCAGGAGGTGTGTGTGTGGGTGTGTGTGTGGGTGTGTGTGTGTGTGTGTGTGTGTGTGTGTGTGTGTGCATGCACAAGTTACGAGCATTCCAGTTACAAACTTTTATATATATAATATAATATTTCATTTTAAAATTTTAGAAAATTTAAAAAAAAAATTCTTCAGAAATTTGAAAACTACAATAGCTGAATGCTCTAGCAACAAATATAATGTAAAATTATAGTTATTTAATATATTACAGAATTATTTCAAGATGGCAGAGTTTACACCAAAATCCATAATTCCTTTAAGATTATATATTTATATTTTTTAATCATTCACTATAACACAGCTTTTATGTAGTAAAATAAACTTATTTAATCATCCTCAACTAAACTACATAAACAAAAACATATTATGTAAATAATATAGTATTACATAATATGTAATGTGAAGTAGTTAACTCTGACCTATCCTGATTATTACTTTATTATGCTCTTTTATTATTTATCATTATTTTCAGTAGTTTAAGAGTTGGCTTACTTTTCACATTCTCCGTCTCAGTAGTTAGTAATCATGTGTTATGGAACAGGAACCCATCTTCCGAATGAACTCTCTCAGCTATTGATGTCATTTAATCTAAATAAGTTTACCACTGATCCGATGTGAGAATATAAGAATGATCTCTTATCGATGTTTTGTTTGGTACATAAATAAAATTGTAAAGAGGATGACATGAATTGATTACTCTGTAAGCTAATAAATCTGATATTGTGACGCGACATTGTAAAGAGGATGACATGAATTGATTACTCTGTAAACTAATAAATTTGATATTGTTATGCGACATTATGCAAATGAGCTCAACTCGGGACTGTACGTCATTCAGTATAAAAACCTACATATCCAACGACACAGTGAGGTGTGCATATTGACATGAAACTGGCTAAGTGACAATTGAATTTCTTGTAAGGATCTACAAAGGCTTAAAGTTTGTATTGGTGATGGAGGTATTAGAATTAATTAGTATTTAAAAGTATATTTATTGTGAATATTTGGATTTTGGATATTTGAATTTTGATTAAATAAGTTTTATTGGTTATTTGAATTGTTCTTTATTATTGCTTAAATAAAGCTTTGTTACTCTTTTGTAAGTATTTTTGAGTCCAATAAATTTATATTTTTTGTTATTTAACTTGTTTTGAGAATTTATTCAATTTCTTAGTATAATTTTCTAACATCGTTTTGTCATTTTAGAACTAACATTTATTCAATACTTCTAGTTGTAAGTTTCCAGTTGTTTGATTTTGCTGGTTAGATGTTAATTTTTGATAATTGTTTTTGATTTAATTATATTTATTGTGAAAATACAAAATGACCTGAGCTCAGGCCAAACTCTGGATTTGCAGAGTCGTTAGAACCATTAGGTTGTAGTTAATTATTATTATTGGTATTTGTTAGAATTAGCAACTGTGCAGTAATTATAATACATAAATTTTTAATCAAATGATCAATTAAGAATTTGTGTTATAATTTGATCTCAATCTTTCTTGATCTTTTCCAAACCAAATTAAATGATATAGAGTTTATCATTTAACTTCCCCTATTTCAGCTCCCTTAGTGCTCTTTTTGAGTGGAGAGGGGCATTCTCTTTGGCCACCAGGCTTACAAAAAAAAAAAACAATATGATATTCATTGAAATAAATATATAATTTTTTTATAATTTTAAAAACTATAAATTCAGTTCACTGTTGAATTAAATGTGAGAATTTAAGTAAATATCACTAACACTCTTTTTAAGTTTTACAACATAAACACAGCATAGCATAGCAATAGATGATAAAATAATTCTCTTATCTTCAGAATACAAGAAAATGTTCCTTTATTCTGGAGATAATTAAAGAAAATATTCTGTGCTTCAATACTACTGGGTTAACCCAGTAGAAATTAAATATCAATATTAAAGAATTTTTTAATAAAATATAGAAAAAGTAGAATTTTCCTAAATCACTAAGTTCTTTCTTATGCATATTACTGCTTTTGCTGCTTCTACTCGTATAATTTATAATAATATCAAATAAGCACTTTTTGCAGCTGAGAATTATTTATTTCATAGTAACAAACGTTTTCGGCAATCAGCCATCATCAGGTTACATACGGAAATAGAATACAATTATACAGATACGCATATTATACAGATAAGCATATAATAATATATTATATGCTTATCTGTAACTTTATAATTGTTTATGTACTGGATACTCAAATCCTCTGCCATTGCTAGTATTACTATAGTTATTATATTTTTTTGTATCTTAATATTTTTTAGGTTTGTAACCATAGCAACCTGCGTTATTTTATTTATTTTTATTGTATTCCATTCTGTTTAAGTTTAAATTTATTTCATTTCCGTATGTAACCTGATGATGGCTGATTGCCAAAAACGCTTTGTTTTGTGTTTCTTATCTCTGTCTACCTGCTTTAAAGACTTGTGTTTTCTATAGACAATGTAAACTCCAGCAGGTGTGGAATTACTTGTAGTTAATTAATTATTAATCCATTAGAGAGGTGGCACTTTAGCATAATTAAATTAATAATCATTAATATGGCAGTTTAATTCTAAAATACATCACTAGGAATAAAATATAGCTAGATTATGAATATAATTTCTTGTTATTTTTGTGAATTTCTATCATATGTTTATTAGTATTGTACATCCAGTTTGGCTACAGTTTTGCATTTTCCAGATCTTTTTTAATTTTCATTTATTTTATATAGTCAAGAACAAACCGTATACTATAAAACTTAAATAAAATTTTTATTATGTTTGGATCATTGTGTTAATTTATATTTGCAATTTCTTTGTTTTACTGTCATTAAATCTATATTACCTTTATTTTTTTATGTAGCATTATCCTTATTAGTGATCTTATAAGTCAATGGCATTTTAAATAATCACTGCTAAATACAAGTTTGAACACTCCATTTCATAGTAAGTCCTTTACAGTACAAGCAAGTCTTTATAATGTACTGTGAGATCAACAAGACATAACATTCTAAGATGTGAATTCCTGATTTCCATAGGATATTAGAATTTGCAAATATATTTATACATTTTATACACATCTTATTATGTTTAAGTTTTACAGGTTTAATAAATTAGTTTTGAAATTATATATAAAAAACCAGAGTATTGTATTTAAAAAAATTGCTTCTTTTAATATTTAGATCAAATTATTTATGTCCTAGTCCAAACTGTGATACACCAATGACTGAACATATTCGAAAATTTGCCCATGAAAATGGATGTGTACAGATTTTACTTCATAAACTGGAAACTTCTCTATCAGTAACTCAAAATAATATATTTATGTGGAGTTGGTGTCAGAAATGTAAACTGGTGAGTATGAATTTTATAATAATTAACCACAAGTGGTCTTAGTATAATATATATGGCTGATGATGAATTGGTACTAAAGAAAATTTTGTAAATATTGTATTAGTCACTTTTTTTTATGTTCTTACATTGTCTAAGAAAAAACATGACCAATTTGATACGATCAATTTAAATATTTAAAATATGGTATCTATCATAGATACAAAAAGTCTTTAAATGAATTAATTGAATAATTACTTAGCACACACTGCAGTTTAAAAATAACTCTCTTTTAATTAACCATCGTGCAATACTAACGTTTTCGTAAATACAACGAAGTGAAGAAAAAGTTAGGAAGATCTAGAAGGGAAGAGAAAGAAGATAAGAACTTCATGGTAGTGCCATACCACCTTAAGAGCCTAAATGTCATGAGAAAATTAGCAAAGAAGAGTAAAAAGCAGCTAGCAGCAAGAAGAAATCTAACTCTTTTCAATGCATTAAGGAATGATAAAGATCCACTAGAACAACAAGAAAAAAGCGGAGTTTATAGAATACCGTTAAGAGACATAAAGGAAAATGAAGAAAAAGCGTACATAGGCGTCACAGCAAGAACCATTAAAAGAAGGATTGATGAACATAAGAGAGACGTGAAAAATGCAAAATTGACAACAGCACTAGCAATAGAGGTGTATAGCAGCAAAAATTGAAATTAAATGGGCAGAGGTAGAAAGAATTAAGTCGGTGCCAACATACATGCAGCCCACAATAACCAAGGCAATAGAGATATTGAGAAGAGCCGATAAAGAGATTTTAGTTAATGACAAGCTAAACTGGGAGCCGTCAGTAGCATGGAAATATGTTATGGGTAATGCGAAGTTAATTTAATCTTCTAAGAAAGACTGATATGCGAGTTAAGAAAAAGTTAGATGCCTTATGGAAGCAACTGTATAGTGAAAAAGTTTATAGTTTCAGTATAGGATTATGTTAATTGAACTGCTAATCTCGATGTTAGAAACACGATGTAATTTATCGAGATTGTGTAGTCCCTGTGTTGTAATTACTTACCAAGTTAATAAGTTATTTTATTTTACTGTATAATGTGTATTAAGTTTATAATTGTAAATATTAGAGTTTTATCTATTTTAAATTGTAATTATATTTATATTTAAATTTAAAGTTGTACTA
>AYEL01070618.1:0-11098 GCA_000484575.1 Olivierus martensii | reverse complement strand
TACTTTTCCCATAAACATGTATCATCAGTTTTGACCAATCAAGGTTAAAATCGTTGCAAAATACCATTTTCTACCTCTGAAGTTTTCACAATATTTCAAGCATATTTACTACTGAAAGATCTCTGATCCCTAACTATGAATAGTTGTGATGGGTCTGTAATCAACTTTCATAGTCCCACGGGTTAACCAGATAAATGTTCTATTATATTTAGCAACTTTTTGTTTTACTCGCTTCCATGTTGTTACGGGGCCATACAACGTTGAAAGTGAAATTTTAATTTATTGTAAATATTTCATTGTATCCACCTCCCCTCCCACCTTCCATGGATGACTTACGTCATCTTCAGCGGGGGCAGTATGTGGTATAATGAAATATAATTATTTTAATTATTAATTATTTATATTTTTTTGTTCAGATGGCAACCCGAGTTGTTGGTCGCCGTGTACTTTGTACCTTAGTTTTAGTTTTGGTTTTGCTTTTGTTCTGTAATAAAGTGTTCATTTTCTCTCTGACGTTTTTTATTAATTTGTATCGATCAAAAATTGTGGGAAGACTTCGACATCGCCACATAAAGTCGACAGGATACTGTGTAGTGTGTTTTCAGTTAAAAATAAGAGTGTAGGCTCTGATTATCAAGATTCGACGAGAAGTCAGTTCGTCGTCTTACTGGTATGGCGTTCTTTTAGTTGATAACGACTTTTGTATACTGTTAAGATGCCTAAACATAATAAGGAAAGAAAATCACAAACTGTTAAGTCAGAAGAAGACATAGTGCAATCTTTGCGAGATGCTGTATCTGATCTCAAGGTTTCGAATAGAAAACTTAATGTGCCTGTTTTCGATGGAGGTGAGTTGTCATTTGAGAAGTGGTGTAAATTAGTTTCTATGCAGATAAATCTGCTCGGCTTTACGAATGAAGAAGTAATCTCCAGTCTACCATCCCTACTCAAGGGTAAACTGTTAGAACTTTATTTAGAACATTGTTTCGAGCTCAATAATTGGTGTGATATTGAAAGAAAGTTACAGGAGTTTTTCCCTCTAGAAAGGGACGAGAGTTTTCTAAAATTATCGCAGGTGAAATATGAACTAGGCCAATCGGTTGATGAGTACTTTAGACAAAAACTGTCGTTATCGGGAAGAATAGGTCTGAATGAAGCTTCAATTATACAATCACTGAATTCGGGTCTTCCTGATAGATATCAAAATAGAACAGACTTAAGACGGGCAGAATCTGCTCGAGAG
Organism: Olivierus martensii; assembly: GCA_000484575.1. Classification (NCBI taxonomy): domain Eukaryota; kingdom Metazoa; phylum Arthropoda; class Arachnida; order Scorpiones; family Buthidae; genus Olivierus; species Olivierus martensii. Next base: position 9,855 of record AYEL01070618.1, on the reverse strand, counting down.
TGGCTAGAAATTGCCAGAATTATTTTTTCCTCGAAAGAAAAGTCAGGGGACACATATCAGAACATAGTGTCCAAAACTTTTCAGATAAACCCTGTGCATGAGAAGCCTAAGGGAGCACAATTGCCTTTAGGACAAGGGGACAAAAATGTTCCAAGAAATCCATGCATAATATGCCAGAAGAAACTTCGTCAGCCTTTTAACTACCATTTTCACAAGGACTGTCCGGTACGCGACGATGCCTCAACAATTCGTACCAAGGGTTCCCTTCCAGATGAGAGTGGAAAGTCATCCTCTTGCTAGGAATTTGCCGTCGATGTCTTTGGTGACAGGCCCCTACATCCAGGATGTGCGGCGGTAACTCCTTTTCAGGACTCCAGGTTGTCGAAAGTGTCGTCACTTTGTAATGAACTCAGGAATGAAGTACTTCAAGTTGAAGCATATGTAGATGGTAAACTTTCTCCACTTATTTTAGATACGGGTTCAGGTATTTCATTGATGCCCTCTGGTTTAGTTGGAATCAACAAAATTGTTTGGGTTAAATGTTTAAATGTGTACACTGTCGCTGATAATATAACACTTGACAAGATTGTCAGTGTACAGGTAACTATTGGTAATGTTTCTATAAATGTTGAATTTTACATAATTGAAGGTTCATTTTTGTCAATACCTTTACTTTCTTTTACAGAATTTGCTTATTTTAGAATTACTATAAATTTCCCTCAAAATATAATTGAACAAAATAATAATAATATAATTAGATTTATAAATCAGCCACATGAAAATATGCTTTTAATTAATAATATAAACAGAGAGGTTAATTATAAGAATTTATTGAACAATTTGAATTATTGCAATAGTCATCATTATTGTTTGAAGCTTTTTAAAGATCATTATAGGGGAAAGAATTTGGAAGATTTAACATCAATCTTGGATTATTGCCAAAGGTTTCTGTCATGTCCCCATTTTATGAAACATGTTAAAAGGGGTGACCTTTCCAATTGTACTGTTGGGACACAGGACCCTCACAATTACTTGTTATCGAGTAATATCCAGAATACTCCCAAGGTCACAAATTCCTGTGATCTTTCTCCAGATCTAAAAGAAGCGTTTGATGCTCTCCTTAATTTAAATATTAAATCCTTAATTTTAATGTAAAATACAAATCACTTTTCTCTCAGGATAAATTTAAGATCCCTGCTCTTAATGTGGTCCCACCTAGAATAAAATTAAGGGATAAAACCCCAATTAGTCAGCGGCCCTATAAAATTAATCCTAAGGGTAGGGCTGAAATTAATAGTCAAATTATGGAACTACTTAAAAACGGGATTATTGAGCCTTGTGCTTCTCCGTATGCTTCCCCCGTCACACTAGCTTATAAAAGGGACGAAGGGAAGAAAAAAAGATTGTGTGTAGATTTTCGAAAAATCAATGCCAAAATTATGCCAGATAGACATCCCATTCCTCTCATTCAAGACATATTGGATATGCTCTGCGGGGCAAAAGTGTTCAGTTGTTTGGACATCCTCAGTGCTTATCATGCCGTTCCCTTACATCCTAAGGACAAAGATATTACATCTTTTGTCACACCCGATGGTCAATACAGGTGGTTGAGATTATGCTTTGGATTAAAAACGGCTCCTCGGATATACCAGAGAATTTTAAGTAGTATATTGCAGAAGTATGATCTCCCTTTTGTCCAGAATTACTTTGATGATATTATTGTATTTTCGAAGGATGAAGCGGAGCACCTACAACATCTTGAATCTATTTTTGAGGTGCTATCGAAAGAGAAGATACTTCTTAAGCGATCTAAATGTAAATTTTTTCAAACAAAAATATCATACTTAGGTTTTGAGATTGAAAAGAGTGGATACTCCCCCTCTAGTCAGAATATAGAGGTGATAAGAAGTCTACCTGTGCCTACCAATTCCAAAATGCTTATGTCTTTTCTGGGAACTATAAATCATTACAATAAATTTATTCCTAACTATGCAGCCATAAGAGCTCCTTTAAATAACCTACTCAAGAAGAGTGTTCCTTTTGTTTGGAATCCTGAATGCCAGGAATCATACGAGAAACTTAAGTCTGCTTTGATTTCAAACCCTGTTTTGCGAATGTATGATTACACGGCTCCTCTGCATATCTTCTCTGATTCCAGCCGATTGGGTATAGGATCAGTGCTGAAACAACCAGACGAAGAAGGAAATCTCCTTCCAGTTGCTTATTTTAGTAGAGCATTACATCCCAGTGAGGTTAATTATCCTATTACAGAGTTAGAACTTCTGGGTATTGTGTGCACCCTGAAAAGGTTTGACTCATGGCTTCAAGGACGTCATTTCACAATCCACTCAGATCACCAACCCTTGACTTATATTAGAAAGTTTAAAACATTAAGCGGAAGACTATTTAGATGGTCACTGTTACTTTCACAGTATGATTTTGATATTAAATATCATAAAGGATCTGCAAATGTAGAAGCAGACATGTTATCTAGACTACCTTTTGTTGGGTTTTTGTCTCAGTCAGAACTCGTCCAAGCACAGACTGATGACTTACTGGACGACTGTTCCTGTTTTAAAAAGGGCAATATCATTTATATTAGACATAATAATAAGGATAAGGTTATCATTCCAAAAAGTTTGGTACCCAGTCTTTTGAAGAAAACTCACGAAATAACGGGACATCCAGGTATTTCCGCAATGTATAGGTTAATTTCTCCTCAATATTTTTGGAAGGGAATGTTTAAGGACATTGCTAACTATACGAAATCCTGCGAAACTTGTCAATTAACTAAGCATGTTAATAAACCGACTTATGGCCACATGAGTTCTTTACCCACCGCTTCAGAGCCTTTCTTTCTTGTAACCTTAGACACTATAGGTGGAATGAATCAATATGGATCCACCAAGAACTATATTCATGTTATGTTAGATCACCATAGCAGATATATTTGGGCTCTTCCTTCCAAATCTACAACAATCGCTACTTACATTAATTGTATACAGAAGCTTTTTGCTACAGGGAAACCTAGATATTTACTCACAGACAGAGCACCATCTTTTACATCCCAGAGATTTAGAAAGTTTTTAAACAAGAATGGAATCAAACACTTATTAACCTCTCCGTCTAATCCTCAAACAAATGGCAAGATAGAACGGGCTAATGCGAATATTGTCCAGAAGCTTAAATCAAAACGCCATGAGAATAAGAACGTTCCATGGGTTCGACTTTTACCTAAAGTGATTGAAGAAATAAACTCGACACCTCACAGTGTTACACTGTTTCCCCCGCAATATTTGATGTTTGGCACACTACCGTCTCTTTTGAAGGAGTATACTGATCCTTATCCACCTTTGGAAGAGGATCGGAAGCTGGCAGTAAAACGGACTGAGGAACATCACCGGAAACAAGTGACAGAGCATAACTCTAAACATCCTCCTTCTGATTTTAAGGTGGGAGACAAAGTGTTATTAACCAACTATTTCCACCCAAATCGAGGCAAACTAGCTCCGGTATTTTTAGGACCCTACACAGTGCTTAAGGTCCTTACACCACAAACAGTGGAGATAGATAAGCCCAATGTTCCTTTAAGTAAAGCTACTGATATAGTCAACGTAAATAAACTTAGGCATTATGTCACTGCTTGTTTCAATATCCTAGATCACTCTGGAGCACAAACGAGCTCATCAGAGGGAATATGGGAATTTGGAGAGTTTCCTTCTTCAGAAATATATTCAGAAGATCAAGCAGTCCAAAAGTTTCCTAGAACCCTGCCCAAGTCTCAGCAGAAATCTATTCAGGCCAATAAGGAGTCCAAAGGAATCCCATCAGTTACACGGTGTGTCAGGAATGATTTGAGTTTACCCGAAGGGAAATTGAAGAAAAGGACTAAGTTAAGTTCCTTTATAATTCCTTGGGACTATTTTGTAATAGTTGGACTTATATTCATTCTGTGGACAACGTCTCCCTTTAGTTGGGTGGGTCTCGTAGTCGTTGCCGTTATACTAATATTTATTTTTCAGTTAGACTTAGAGAATAATGATATTTACGATCCCACTACTTTTCCCATAAACATGTATCATCAGTTTTGACCAATCAAGGTTAAAATCGTTGCAAAATACCATTTTCTACCTCTGAAGTTTTCACAATACTTCAAGCATATTTACTACTGAAAGATCTCTGATCCCTAACTATGAATAGTTGTGATGGGTCCGTAATCAACTTTCATAGTCCCACGGGTTAACCAGATAAATGTTCTATTGTATTTGGTAACTTTTTGTTTTACTTGCTTCCATGTTGTTACGGGGCCATATAACGTTGAAATGAATGCCGCTTCGTTACCATCCACACGCAGTTTCAAGCTGGTAAAAAAAACTCACGGAGCTCTCTTTTACAAAAAAATAACGAAGTTAAGTCTGCTACGAAATCAGATCCATGTAACGATTTCGACAGCGATGCCAGTAACGAATCTTACATGTCAATACTCAAAGATATTGCAGACATAATTGGAAAGAAGTCAGAAAATAAGAACGAAAAAGAATCGAAAGTGCCACCTGTGACACAATTAATTGACACTGATCATAAAAAGACTGATTATTTTTTTTAATAAGACACTTGTATAAAAATATTAATAACGATTGGCTTATAAATTGGCTTCATAAATATACCAATGTTCAAAATTCTATTTAAATCTTGTCTGGATCTTTCAAATTAGTAAATTATTATTTTATAAACTACAAAGTCGTCTATCTGTATTTTAAATACTATATTATAATTAAAAAAAAAATTAGTAAATTCTATTTAAATCTTGTCTGGATCTTTGAAATTAGTAAATTATTATTTTATAAACTAGAAAGTCGTCTATCTGTATTTTAAATACTATATTATAATTAAAAAAAATAAAAAATAGTCAATCAAATCTATATAGAATAATCATAAACTACGCGGGTATTTTTACCTTTATATACTTATTTATGGAGCACGCATTTTATTTTCATTTTTTCCTTATTTTCTATATTCAAATTTTGCTTGTTCGAGTTACTTAGGGGAAAAAAAAAATGAAATTTTATAAAAATCTGATATAAACATTGTCATGGAAAATAAAAAGATATATAGTTATTTTATTATTTCTATCTTTAAACATTACATAAAGCTAGTCGAATGGCAGTAATCATAAAGTGTAACAACTTTTATGCATATCACATACTTTTCGCGTTTTCAGAAGAAAATTCATTATTATTATTATTATTATTTATAGACAAACACTATAATTCAATTAAAATTTTATTTTCATAACATCCGGATTCTGATATTTTCTCTAGTTTGCCAGAATATATTTTACTTTAATTGCATTGCTATTTTTTATTTTGATATATCCTTTTATGCCAGTAATTTCTATCAAAACAATAAGTTTTTATATTATTTTTTTAGTCTACTTTCTAAAGTGGAGTTTATAAAGATCAAACGTTATTATTGATGAATTAATTATATTTTCGCGAAACCATGTTGGAATGTTGGAATTAGGCAACTCCATTAGGCAACTTAACAAGTTTTGCCTAATGGAGATATGGACTATCCTCTAATGACATAGTTAATCTAATCTATGATATCTTAGTCTACGTATATATCCTCTTTGAAACACTATGGATCTTTTATATATTTGAATTAATGATATATTTTTATCCTTCCAAAATAATCAAGTAACTTGGAAAACTGATGAATAATCTTTTTCAGATCTGCTTAGTACATTTATGTTATTTGATATATTGTTTTGCTTTTTAAAAAATTTTGTTTAGTTAGTATTCAGGCTGGGTATATATCAAGAAACATAGATGATGGCATGAGACGGTTTTTAATTAAGAAAACAAGGCAGTGGACAAGTAAATAGGCGAACTACTCACCTATTTTATCATATATATCCACTGCCTTGGAATAATCAGATGAGAAAATAAAAAGCGCATCGTCAGAATTATTTTCAATGAACAATATTTTTCTGCTGAATTCCATAGCTTATAGAAAGAAATCTAGAAGTTTGAATGCTCGACAATTTTAAAAGAATGAAGCAGATTAATTAGATAATCTTGTTTTCAAAGCATTTGTAATCCAACTTATTCAATTTATTAAAGTTTATCAAGTAATTCAAACTTGATAAAGTTTAATAAATTTTTAGTAAACTTCTTCAGACATTTAATGGAGTTCGAAAGTTTATAGGAGCAGCTTCGGAACACCATTAAAATGGATGAAGATAGGATTAAATTTGCGGAATCCAAACGATTTTAATGGCCGAATATCACACCGAATTTCACAACGTTAATCAATTAGTTCTATAATGGAGGCACACAGAAGAGCAATATTAATATGCAATTTCTTAAGTTGTAGTTTTTTTGGAGAAAAGTAATTATTGTTTTGAAAGTAGAACACTTGTTCGTGATTTCCAGTTAACTTCATTTAGTAAAGAGTGAGTAGAACTGTATGTTATATGCCTTTTCGTTGTTAAATTATATATAATGTGGTATCAGATCCATTTGTTTTAAGAATATCAATATAAGAATTATGAAATTACATAGGTTCAAACAGAAATTGCAGTATAACAGAATAAAGTTTGGAAAATATAATTCTGCTTAAATACAGTGTATTTTAGTTTGATTTTTGTTTACAAACAGTTTACACGAGTACATGAATTAAAGTGAAAATTCTGTGCTGTATCTGAAACCAAAAGTTATCAAATTTTTTGGAGTTTAAGAACTGTATTACATAATTAAAGTTAATACATCAAAATTCATAATGTTCTAGTTTAAATTCTCTATAGTTATTCGTAAGAACTTTGTTTCACTGAGCGCTGTGAATATGCTAGACCATAAATTGGTTCTATTGAATTAGCAGATAATAGGAATTATTAAATTCCTGAATATAAATCTAGGAAGAAACGAATCATAAGATAACTTAGTAAATAAGTGTAACAATAAATACAATGCCATATTTACATAGCGTTGTTATGTAATAATACTTTCTTTCGATAATTGATGAAAGAAGCTCTTGAGTTTTTAATTGCTCTCTGTTTTCATTGAAAAATAATTCGATTTTTTAATATTATTAGAGATATGGACATTTGGAAGATGATTTGGATCATATACTACCTTTTATTATTGACTATTCGGATGACAAGATGTTATCCTGTAAAATTACATAGGACAATACTGAATAAACAGATTTCGTTTACACCAAAGTTTTTAATTAACCGAAGTGGATGAAATATTCAAGATAATCCAAATATCAGAAAGATTGACAAGCGAGAAGGCATTTTAAAAGTTTTACTCCAACCAAGTAAATTTTCCGGAAAGAAATTCGACAGATTCTATATAAAGAACTGGAGTGAAGAAGATATTGATAAACTGCTAGCAGACAAGAGACAGAATTGGAAAGAAGATAAAATATCGAATTCGAATGTAAGAGAACGAAATAATAGGAAAATTACACTGACATTTGATAGAAAAGTTATCGATGATGGATTATTCGATAATCAACTGTTTAATGGCGGAAATGAAAATAATGTAAATGTTTTGGTGGAGGGAGATGAGAACTTAAATCAACAATCGAACTGGAAGGTAACAACAGTATTAAGAGACACCTCAATAAGTTATTCAACAGAAAGTAATACTGTATCCACCGAAGAAAACATAATAGAAATACCAGAAAATATAACAGAAACATCAAGAAAAGTTGATAAGAGAAGACCTATTCTAATAATGGATATAACATTAAAATGATTTTTCTGATAATCTTTGTCATGGTATTTTCTTCTGCTAAATCGTGTAAATGTAAAAAATATGCTTATAGGCCACTTAAACTGGATCCATCCCAATCGAGTTACATCGATATGGAAATTGACCAAGACAGTGCAAGCGTAGAAACTATATTTTCACTAAAGGAGGACATCAAGAAATTCAGCAAAAGTACAAAAGGGAGATTTTATGCTATTGATCGTAAAAGGAGGCCGTTGTTTAGTCCGGATCTTTCACCTATTATGGAACTTAGCGAGACGGAAGAAACTGATATAGTAAACGATAACAGAAATATGGAAGATAATTTGAAAAATAACCCTGATCAGAGACTATCCGACATTTACAACGAACTTTGTCAGAAAATGATAAAAAATGAAGAAGAACTTGTCAGCTTTAGAGTTCAATTAGAGAGACTAATAACGGATGTAAACTTATCGTAAACGAAATTACCTGGACTGACCTATTAGTTTGTCATTGACGACAAACGTTTAGAAGATTTGTGTATATAAATTATAATAAATATAAAAGTTTTTAGAAGACAATATTTTACTGGAATCAAAGTAATAAAAGATAGAATTTGGATTGCCATGTTTGCCTTTAAACTCTTCTGGCGGACACGAATTCGAACCTGCTATAAGGTTATCATTCCAGACCTCTTCAATAAAAAATTAAAGTAATATATCAAAGTGACACTTTAGTTGGATAAAGAAAAGATAGAAATTGTTTATCGTGCCAGTCGGTCCAGAGAACGTTGTCTTCCACGATTAAATAGTAATAAACTGGAAAGAAAATAAGGATCAAATTGAAACTAATACAACTTGTAAGTGTCGCGATAAAGTCGTAAATAAAATTTAATGTAATCTGGGGTGAAAGACGATACAAACATTATTTTCCCCAGAAAAGAATTCATGTATTATTGGATCGGGTTAGGAATCCGCCTCCAGATTCCATCATGACTTTCTTTAATGAATTCATTGACAGATAAACATGCTATACCTACCATAACAACGAAGAACAACGCACATGACAAAGCTAAAACAAGAAAGTACAATACATCGCAACAACGGCACACACATTGGAAGTGTGCCCAACTCAAAAATCCACTGCTAAAGATAAAGCAATCCCAACAAGGTAAGCATCATCCCTTTCTTTAATGGTTTCATTGACAGATAAACATTCTGTATCTGCCAAATGCTGTACAAAAAATAAAAAATAACATTTCCATAGAACGGCTGACACAGAGCCACAGGAATGCTGTTCACAACAACAAAGGGATATCGACGCAAGCCATACAAAGGAAGAACAGTTAATAACCTCATTACCAATATTACATCGTACAAGTTCAAGGATGTTTTCAGCTCACAAAAAAACGATAGAGGCATGCATTAATTTTAAACTAGTACCGAAAATATCGGCATCAGAAAAACCGCCTGGCCCGAAATGCCACGTAAGAAAAAAATTTTTTTTTAATTCAGCCAACACATAAAGAAAGAAATTCCAAGTAATAAATATCGAAAAGTTTGAACAGTTCAAACGGCAGCAAAATCTACCGGAGGCAACTTTCTCGGATTTGTATATAGGTGCTCAACAACCACTTACATAAACTATACAACCAAAAAAGGGATATCCAAGGAAAAAAAAACAGCTTTGCCACGGATACGTATCATCATTGAAAAATTCCTTTTTGACAATGCCAACACACACCTCATAAAGGTAAGCTTAAAACCATAAAAATACATTTTTTAAATCTAACTAAAACAATTATAAAGCGCCATTATCATATACAATATAAAAACATGCAAAACCTTGGAAGGGGAGAAAATAACTGAGAAAATAATTCACATATTTCCAATCGCATAGGTGTTCCGCCTAATTTATGCAGGGTGCAACAAGACGCCGGTAACAACAGTCTACCTGGAGTGCGAAGTCACAAGGATTCGGCTGTCGACTATTATTCGCTAATAACAGAGGTGACCGAGGTAATACTGTCGCACCTTCATTAGAAAATAGTTGGGGAAGGCAAAACGATAGAGGTAGGTTTTACAAGCACCTCTCCATTCCATATAAAACTAAA
>AYEL01070617.1:0-37437 GCA_000484575.1 Olivierus martensii | reverse complement strand
GAAAGCTGCTTATGGGAAACAGATTACTACGTAATATTATTATTCAATATAGTTCTATATTTTAAAATAATAAAATATCCTTTATTATTTAAATGACTTTGGAAATATTAATACTGGTCCTAATGTCTTGAAAAATTATAAAATTTTTACATTCAAGAAAAAATACACAATCAACTAACTGAGAGGCACTGTGGTACTGAAATTTCCTTGTTTTTAGCTAAGTGTCCCATCTGTATTAGTAATCTGTGTTAAATGATTTGAACAAAAGCGAATTTTAGTATTTATTAAACATTTATTATTAAATATTTTATTAAAAATGAAAATATAGAATAAAACGACGACATAAAAATTAACGTGTAAAGTTTTTAATCGTTAATTTAGGCTTTAAGTTAACGATGCCGCTGTGAGCTGCTATCGCTTATTCTTGTCAGAAGAGAGCACATGACGAGCATATCCTGTTTGCACGATTTTTCCAGGAACGTATCTACCGTGTAAATCGAGGGCTGAGTGTATATCCTAGTTCAGTAAAAGTTTTCTGAAAATTTTAGCCCAATCGGGATAAAATTTAAAAAAAATAAGCGGTATAGAAGAGAATAATTGTTTTCTTTAGAAAAGCCTTTATATATTATATTCTGCGGTGTCACATTTATAAAGAGTTAACAATATCCGAATATTTAGATCTGTTTTCACGAAAATTTATTCAAAAATGAACTGTCGTTTTAATAAGAATTGCAATGTTATAAACATTTTTACTTAGATCAAGTAATAAGTTAAAAAAGAATTGATAAGATACTAATTCTTTTTTAATCTTATTATTATTGTCTATTTAAGATAATTGTACTCTTGAATATAATATGAAGACAAAAAGGAACTTTTGCCTTGTGTTCAAACTTGTAGGGGAAATTCTCTCCATTGAGCCCATGGAGTTTTAATTCTAGATTTCAATCAAATCTAGAATATAAATGGTTTTTACATTATTTAAGGCTTTCCGAAAATATCTGCCCAATATGCCCAAATTCAAAGAAGGGAGTTCTTTTATCGTGAACCCTTCTATTGGTCATATTATTCAACCGATTTTTATCAAATATAGTGTATATGTTTCTTGTATTACTTAAAGCTTATAAAAATTTCGATTTAATCGGATTAAAAATAAACAACATATTTAATAATGTATTAGCATATTTTGGCTAGAATGTATACATATTTAATAATGTAGTAGCATATTTTGGCTTTCTCAGAAAACAGTATTTATCTAAAAAAATAAATGATATCCAATCAAAAACATCTAATACGTAAAAAATGATCCATGTACAGCATTAAAGGTTGTAAATAATTAGAATATTAGTTGACGATTTAAAAATATAAAACAATAACATCAACCAAAGTAGCGAATCTAAATATTCTATTTTCTTAGCACTGTACTTGGTTTATTTTTTTACATATTCAGATCTTTCTAATTGAATAATATTTTTGCTAGATTTTCCTTAAATATATGAATTTATTTTTTCTTAATAATCAATAATATTGACTTGAAATCGATCATTTTCAATAAATTTGAACTTGATAATTTTAAATTTCAAATAGATATAAAATTGAATAATGGAAAGATTAGATAATCGATTAATTAATCTTAACTAATTTTTTTGATTACATATATTGTTTGTAAATTCTATTGAGTTAAATACAGTAATTAAAAATTCGTATCCCAAAATCTTTTTTTTTTCAGTCGATTTTTTCCAATGTAAACTTTTTTCACCAAAAATAATAAAAAAAAAATATCATGGCGTAATTATCATAGATTTAAGTTATTTTAAAAGATGCTATTATTATATTTAAATATACGACGTTATTGAATTGATAGGAGGATGAACAATGATCATTTCTTTTTCATTAGAACATGGCTAAAATTTTTAATGAAATTTTCGCAATTTAAAATTTTATTATGAAAAGAATTCTGTTCAATTTAAATTTCAATTTTTAAAGAATTAGAGGATTAAATAATGTGATGAGGTTAACTTTTAAAAAAATAATAAAAGTTAATATATTTTCATGAAATTTGGCATTACTAAATTCTATGAAAACATACTAATCAGTTCAAAAATTACTGAAAGACAGGAAACTAACAAGAAATATGATCCCATAAACTAAAAATATGATTTTAATGATATTTTTTAGTTTCCCAAACTTTTCATTGATTCACATTTATTTCAGAGTAATTTATAGTTTATAATCCAGTTTATAGAGAGTAGAGAATACTTTTTTGTAATAACAAATGTTAATTTAAAAAATAATTATCGGCAATAAAATAAAACCTAGACTTATAGGATCAGTAAAGATTATATATTTATGAATATCCATTAAAACAGTTTTTTTTTTCTCATTTCACATTGATTATTCACAGTTTATTCACGAAAATTTATTTTTTATTATTCATTTTCAGAATGATAATTATTAAAAAATAATAAAAAATTTAAAGAAAATATTAAACTACGTAAGTATTAATTGATGCCAACTTTTCAGTCCAAATAAATGAGAAGATAAAATCAGATAATACGATTAACATAATTACCACAATTCATCAAGAATAGACAGTTTTCTAATAGAATATGAATTTTGTAGCTAATCATTATATATAACTATCCTTTGTTTTCTAATCATCAGTTAGCTTACTGGGTTTTTGATTCCATATGTTCCTGCATAGAGAATGAATTGAGTATCCGGGAAGCGCGGTCACCTGTTCAGTCTTTTTAATGTTATTCTTTCTGAATAATAGACTTAACTTGGAAAGCTCGTTCGCTCGTACCGGAAGTCCAAAAGATTAACCGGTTATTCGAAAATCGAGCCATGCTAACATTTTATTGTTTTAAAGTATTGGTCTCAGTCAATTAATTTATGATAATATTACATAGTACTGTATTTCTTTTTTACCCTTAATTTTTGTTTATTTTATTGTGTTTTGTTAATTTAATTTTGTTTTACTGTGTTTTTATTATTTGTATTAATGAGGAAGTTTTTATATTAATTAAGATTATTTTGAAAACTTTCACAATATTTTTTATACAACTTTAATAAATATAAACTATAGCTTTTATTAAAATTTAAAGTAACTATAAATTTTATTTTATATTTTTAGCCCTTTTTTAAAAATCGACGTATAAATATTGCGAATAATTTTTTCCCATTTGCGATCAAATGAAATTTCAATTCGTTTACGATTATATACCAATAAATATTTGTATTGGATTTATATTATTTCATATATTATTTTATTATAATACTATCAAAACTTATTCATGAAGATACAATAAAATGTTTATCAAGAATCTATTACAAAACATTCGTTTTCTTTTATAAAATTTATTTATTTATAAATGAAATTACATACTTTAATTTTGTAAAATTTCAAAATTTGGTTTAATTTTCTCTAATAGATGGCGTTAGCACAGGTAACTGCCACTAACACAGGTGAGAAGAAACCGCCCAGGTAAAAGAGTAAATTATGATAATACCAAAATGATATCATTTATCGAAATGCTCAAGATATCTTATCCGTTCATTCAACTTATCACCTGCATTAGTGTTGGATTCATTGGAATAAGTAAGCTAAATAAGTTTTTATTTTTTTTTTTTATCTCATTAATGTTGTGATGAATTTAATGATAAAGGTTCTTACTCTTCAGTCATAGCTTTAATAAAGAAAATAATCATTGCCGATAAAATCAAATTAAAATTCAGTTATAAACTTCTGTAAACAAAATATAAGTGTGTAATATACAATATATCTAAAAAGTTAAAATTTAAAAGAAACCCATCTGTTTTTGAATAGGCCTATATATAAATTAGATGGAAACTTATACCAGTAGGTATTTTATCAAAGTTATAGTGCACTATTGTAAAAATTTATGTCAAGCTTTGTACAATAATTCCATTAGTACTAATATAGATTCTGAATGAAACTTTATCTTGAATTTACAAGTCCAAATATAACATCTTGCATATTCATTTGTAAAATTGTCATCCATTTCAATTTGAAATATTTTAGTATATTTCAACTTGTCTTAATATTTTGTCTTCAATTAAAGAGCTTGTTAAGAATTTTAAGTAAATAAGTTATTTCTTATCAAATATTTAAACTCTTCAATCTCAGTTTTCTTTGAGGATGGATTGGCTTTAATTTTATTAAGGTATATATTATTTATTGTATAGTTTTCCAACTAAAATATAATGAAGTGAAATATATAGTTTCCATCATCTATATAGTTACATGGTGTACCATTGAAAAATTTCCATGCTTCTTTGGCTATATATCCAATTAAAAAGTTGTTAGGCTAATGACATTTTATCTGTAAGTGGAAAATATAATTCATTCAAACTAGTTTTAATATAAAATCAAATTCTATCTTTTCTATTCTATCATTCATATTGCTAAGGTGACCAATCATTCTCCTTTTGTAAGTTCTGTCCTCCCTCGAAAAGTGTTGTCCTACATGTCCTCCTTTTCCTTGTGTTGAGTTTTTATCTAAAGAAATACCAAACATTAAAATAGGGTTTGCACGATTTTTCCAGGAACGTATCTACCGTGTAAATCGAGGGCTGAGTGTACTTCCTAAATGACTCTTTCCCATAATTTATAAATCATTAGACATTTTAAAAAAATTTAAAACTCTATTTTTCATACATTAATAACATTAAAGTCATTAAAAAAACATTTTAAATTCAAATAAAATTAATAGAGGAAGTTTTTCTAAAAAAAAGCAGTAAATATTTTTAATTTCTATTATTTGACATTGAGAAATGCATACACTGAATGCACAGGTGATAGAAATAGGGTAATATTTTTTTATATATTATATATGCGATATAAGTGATAACGCTTCGGCGATAAATTATGGAAAGAAAGAGTTATTCCGCCATGATTACCTTTCCTTCTTAGATTGATTACTCCAGCTTTAAAATAACTTATCATAATGATAAAGCATCTTTCTATTTTTATTAGCAGAAGATTTTTTTTGTGCAAAATGACTATATCATTACTTGCCCAAGAAAAGCTTTATCTATGTTTTATTGCTTACTTTAATGTGTAACTATAAATTTACTATGTTTAAACATTCAGAAACAACCAATATCTCTTTATTTAAGAATTTGACATTATCATTGATTTATAATGATAATTTTTTTCTTTTTACTAAGATTATAAACATTTTTAACTATATCAATATATTTTATACGTTTTTCTAAATAAACTTGACGGGGTTTTTATATATCGATACTTTAAATTATAATCACGTAATATTTGGTACGTAAAATTTTGAATATACTTCTCATAGAACAGATAAATCTCAAATGAATATTAGTGTATTAATAAATAAATAAGATCTTTATTCAAAAATTTAACGGGCAATTGTAGTTTTTTCAAATTTGTAGAAAGCATACCCTTTTTTCTTCCTGTTCCGTAGCATGCAAGAGTTTAATTTAAACAACATTAAAAAATCACAATGTCTATTCCGATCAAGAAGACGAATATCTCATGAGACATGGTGATGTCATTAAGTCTAATTGATCATTGCGTAGATTACAAAACAAACTTTATTCTTAATTACTAGCGAAATAAAACATAGTCGTTATATTCTCAAAGGCAAAATGCTAAGTTCGTCACTAAGTGAGATCATCTTTCTAGGATAAAACAAAATCCATTAAAAGAATAAGCGCACTTCTAGAAGTACTATATTTCAGGTAATGTAATGCTTTTTCAAGAGAAGGTCCCGTTCAATGGACAACTGCCAAATTCTTTTACTCTCCAAGACGTTTTATCCATTTTTAAAACGCAAAGTAATGGGTTCACTACTCGCCGATAAAAACCAATGTTTTTTTTTTCTTTCCCATAATTTAGAACTGAAAAACACGATGTCATTTTTTGAGATAAAAATAAAAGTACTTAGTCTATAGCATTGACCTGTCCAAGAGGCTTTCACAAACTTACATTCTTTTTGCATTTTAAATGAGATAACGAAATAGAATTCTTTTGAATATTGAAATATATATCTTTATTGAGAATATTTTCATATTTTATGCCGAAAATTCGAAAATTTTTCGAGAGAAAAAAAACCTTTATTTTATAAAAAAGTAAACCATTCTAAATGCAAAAATTACAATATTTAATTTTTTCTGCTGAAAAATTTCTTCACGTTTTATAAGAACAGAATAAATCGATATATAACTAAAAATCGAACGTGATTCCAATTTATTTTAATTGGAATCACGTTTAATTTATTTTTTATTTATTTTGATTTCTTAATTGTTTTGACCAGTTTAATTCTTATAAAAGAAATATTTCCTTCTGTTAGTAAAAACTAAAACAAAGATTTCGGAATAAAAAAGTATTTTTCAAAGATCAAAAACACATTTTTGGCTTCATTTCATAATACAATGTGACAGAAAGTCAGAGAAAATTTCTTCGCCCGAGGAAATATATATTTTTAATTCTCTAATAATAAGGAAAACCAAAATTATACAATCAATAACAGCTGTTAACGTTTTGGTAAATATTATTAAAACATTAAATAACATCACCATTGCATGAATTTGTCTGTTTGAAAATAATCCTAGGAAAACATATTATGTAGATATCTACTTTATTAAAAATCTCAACATTACATACAAATTATATTAAAATATAAGTACTGTATGTATCACATGCAAAAAGGCTCATTCCTGTATAGCATTATCAAATTAATACAAACATATATAGTAACATAAATTTTATTTTTATGTGAATATTCAATTTTATTTTGAATTCTCTTTTATTTTAATTTAACAATAATTTCCAAGTCCAAAATATTGCTTATTATTATACAGAATAATGCTTAAATTAACATATTTCATTGCATAAATCGTTTTATAATATGTACTTACAAACAAGAACATAAAATGCTTTAAATTTATATATAAACGGATATTTTAACATTCAAAACAGTTTTCAGTTGCCTAAAGCACATGCTCTAAGAGGAATAATAGTCTTATAATGAAAATTGTTTATGTGTTTTTACTTAAAGATATTTACATTTGAAATGGGGTTAATTAGAATTTATAATGACTAGCTAAATTAGAAAATTCTCTCCGTAAATAAATAAACAGAGTTTATTCGTATATTCAAACAGAATGTAAATATTATTTATTTTTTCCTTTATATATATATATTTCACGAAGTTTTACGTTTTTCAAAAGTGAAATCTAGTTACGCACGATTTTATTTTTATATATTTGATAACGTTATAAATTATTAGATTTTATTTTTTTTATACGCATTACCGTTATTCAATTTAGACAATGTTGAATTGCATTCTAATACTTTCCTCATATTTGCTGAAATATTACTCTCACGAAAGGAACTACCTCTATTTTGATTTTTATCTTTTTATTCTATATATCGATTTCTTGTTGGGAATTTCCACTTTCGCAGATTGATTTGGGACGAAGACTCTTCGATTGATTCCAAAAACTTCTCCAATTGTCATTATGTTTACTCTGATTAATATCAATTTTTCCAATAGTTTCCTATATAATATCATCAGAATTTTTTTCTTTTTTTCCAACATAAAGAAATTTGTTCGTATAATATTGATAACACAACTTTCATCTGTAATAAAACAAACTCGTAGTTTAATTTTTTTTTAAAATATTACAGTATAGTTTTCCAAACATTATGTGACATTTTTTATTTTATTTTAAAGATATATATTCACGTTGTCAAAGCAAATGTAAATGTTCTTAGTAACATCCAAACTTTTCTGCATTATTACTAGTGTAAGTGATGTTTGTATTAGATAACAGTTTGGAATACAAAAGTATTTCGATTGTTCTAGTTATATACCTTAGAAGCGCCGTTGTGGAGTGTATTTAGATTTATACTATGCACCGTATCATGCGAAATCGATAAAGAATTGCTTCGTTACAACTGCACAGTTGTCTGTTATTGCTGCTTTCCTGTTATTTAATGGCAAATAACGTATAGACTTGTCTTTTATGCTTATTGGAGACAATTAGGGAGATTTAGTTTGATTTTCTGTTGAAGTAGCTAACAGTACAGATTGAATTATTCAATATTGAAGCTTTAAAACAATGATTCAAATTAAGAAAATTGGGATATATATGTATAAGCTCAAAAAGAATTTTCTCATAAGTGTATTGATATGATTAAATTAATTAGAATTTAGTTAATTAATATAGTTATGAATTATAAAATTGCAAAAAATAGTGTATTTACTCCTAGGAAAATATACCTTACTACGAAATTATTAATGATAACTGACTTATTATAATTTAAACAAATAATAATCTCCAAACATGAAAATCAATTTGCGTGCCGGTGCGGATAGTAAGACCTGAATATTTTCACTTCTGTCGCATAGATTGTTTCAACTAGGAATACCTTCTTTATGCTTCTCATTGTATAATGATAAATGAGTTAAAATAGCTACAGCTGTGTTCAGTTTGCTATTCGCAGTTCTTTCTTTGTCCGTCTTGATGTATTTCTTCCCCTTGTCTGGCAATTTAATTTCCTTCTTTTGTTGACTTGGCTAACTGGTAGCTGCATTTGTTTTCTTGTTTGTCACACAGTTCAGAATTATTTACAATGTTCTTCTGACAACAAACTTTCCAGAAAGCTTTACCGAGATTTAAATTGTTTAAATAAAAACAATCTTATAGTAAACAGTTTAAAATAACAGATTTTTAAAAGTGAGTTAAAAGTATAAGAATTAAACGAGTCATTATCTAAATTCAAACAATAAATATTTAATCGAAATTAATACATTTGACAACTTAATGATGGGATTTTATAATTTATTTTCATTACTGTATAAAAATTCTTCTTAATTTTTTTCCGTTTCAAAATTTTAATCTACTTATTCGTTCTTAACCAAACTTTTTAATTTTTTTTCTTTAATCTTTCTTAATGTTAAAAAATTAAGTGGAAGAAACGTGGAATCTTATCGTTCTCTGAAAGAAAGTTTATAATTTTAAAAAATGATGGCATTTACTTGATTATATCTTAACAAAAAAAGTCATTTTCGAATAAATTAACTTAAATACCAATTCAGACTAAGCGAATTTATAAAATATTTACTCGCATCGCTATATCTGATTATAACCTTTACTATACATTAGATGCATTACTTAACGCAGATATCTGATGGTGGAAACTCTTTTATCCAAGAATTTTATCGAATATGATCAACGCCTGTACGTTGTGTACAATTAATGAGACGTAGCCTAAGATATTAACACTCGCTTTAGGAACATCCCAGATATATCAGCGCTGATTGGAAAGAATAGCTCTATACATCAACAACCTATAATTAATCATTAAATAAGCGCTGAAACTTTCAATTTTGAAAAATATGTTTGTTTAAAATATATTTTCCACATACTTCGGGGGACGATAATTTTATTTTAAACAGAATATTAAAAAATTATGATATAATTAATGCCAAGGGTATACTTCTTTCGTTTTTTGTTTCTCGTTTAAAAATTATTAAAAATTTATTGTAAAAATAGTCGGAATTTAATTATTTTAAGAATTAAATATTTTAAAACGTAATTAAAGTCGACATCATTTTTTCGTATTAATATTTAACATTTTTTCGGTTCTAGACAAGTATTTAATTGGCTTATTGGCCTACGAGTAATGTGAACTGTTATTGTGTATAACTTACAGATAAATCGATAGAATCGTATTGTACAGGATTATTGTATAGTTGACACCATATGTGCCAATCGGAAAACCATCCAATTAAACCAAAATGCTTTTCTTCCAACATAACGTCTGTCGGTGTTGATATCTTCGTTTCTAAAGTAAACTTCTTCCACTTAAGAAAGATAGTTTCGTTTTAATTAGAATGAGAAATAGATTAAGGTAATACATTTAAAATATTAATTTCGTCTGAATTTACATAATTATCTCCGAAAAGCGAACGAGAAAGGAAAGGAAGAGTGGGGAAAAAATACGGATAAAACCAAATAACTAAAATTTATAATTAATTTGAAAATGGATTAAACGGAATGAGTTTATAAATATTAATGAGTAAATAGGGAATTATGAATTGTATAAATTTAAACAAAATTCCGAAACGATGGAATCTTGTAGTAAACAGGATTTTATACGATAAGGAGAAAAATCTATACTTTACTTACGGTAATTCAGCTAACTCGTGAGATATATTGAGTCTTTCAGATGCTCTACAGAGACCTTTCTTTAGCTTTACTTTTATTCCTCTTACATTACTAACATCGAATCGTTACAACATGCCTTAGATTTTAAAAAATAACATAAGAGAAAATGAATCCTAAAACTAACTAAATTATTTATACAGTTAAATGAAGCAAATAAAACGAAAAGATATTCTTCATTAAATTTTCTCCATCATGATCTGTATCCAGAATAAAAATCGTGTATATATTTTTATATAAACTACGTTCGAGATGTATAAACTTGTCTTAAATCAATAGTCCAAGTTTCAGACTACAGCTTTAATAAATAATAAATAAAATTATTCAATTTATTTGATTATTTTTGAAAACAGCTCTTTAATTTACATAAAAATATCATAAATTATTTATTATTTATATAAATTATTGGACAACAATATACAGACTGCTTTAATGTATTCAATTTTTGGCTATGAATTTGTTAATTAACTGAATTCTCCTTTGATAACTAAAAATAAAAGAATACATTAATTCTAACAATAGTAATTAGTTCAATTTTAATTTTCCATATATAAGATAATTAAAGAGCAATTTACTTGTATTTGGATATTACATATTGAAAATTATTGCCAGGTTACACTAAATAATTTTATATAAATCATTTAGTGTAACTTAGCGGAATTTATATATCGAAATATTCGCTAAAGAAACAAAAATTCTTTGCATTTTCATCCACTTTCAACCAAAACTGTATTATAGATTAATAAATTCTAGCAACCAAAATTCATAAAAACGAGGCTAGTATTTGCAGATAATTAAGCGGACAGACATCAGCAAAACGATGAAGTCTATAGAGACTTTATACAATTGTATTAGTAAGCAATAAATCTAAAAATTTCTTGAATATATTTAAGTTTTCTAATATTAAATAATAAAAATTTAGAGAATAAATTTATGTTTAATATTGTAAATGATACATTATTACATAATTTAATAAAAAAATGACCAACATTATAAGATTTATTATTTTTTCTCTTTACGAAAAAACGTCTTAATTTTACTGAATTCCATTGGAATCGCATTTCTTAAAATAAATTGAAAATATTTATTGCCGAATTGAAACTTTAACTAAACTAATGCATAAATTTCCAGGATGAGTTAAACAGAAACTAGGTATTTGAAGAAGATATGCATTACTCTTTCAGAGTGGAATAGACATGAATATTTTTTCCAAATTGGATAGATCCTATCCATATGTGTTCGTTGTGTTCATTATTCAGAGTGTTTTGTATCAAAACACTTCTCATTTATCCTTATCCAAACACTCATTTATATTTTTAATCGCTAACTAATTGCAATTATTTAAAACAGAAAGGCAAATTGTATTTCTACTTTTTGGTAAACAGCCTACTACAATAAATTCTCTAACAGTCTGATGTTTTTATATTTATATAATCGTATCAAAAATAAGCAAATTTCTCATAATCGGAAATGTTGCAGACAGAGGGAAGTGTCGAGACAACTAGATGCTGCTTCAGATGGAGTATCGTTGCAGCCGATTTAACAAGTATTGAAGTGTAAACAGCAATCCTTTAAGAGAATGTTTCTGTTCAACGATTTCTAAAATCTAAGCTGCCTTTCTATAAAACGGACGTCCATCATGAAACAAACGGGTGTGCATAGTACTCTTCGAGTTTTTGAGTTAATAGTGTCGATAATAAACCACATTACGTTATTTGTATTCGAAATTCTGTATATTTTATTTAAATTATTTTATTTTAATACAACTGTCGATCGATATACTTGTTAGAGCATATCCATCTTACAGTATTGAGCTGATTCTTAAAGGATTTTTTTAAATGTCATAGTTCCATGGCATCACTTACATATTCGATAAATTTTATAAGAGTATAGAAAAACTACTACGAGTGCAGGAACATATTTTAAGAATTGTAATAACTGAATGCTCAAAGACATAGTCAGCTGCAATGTTGACATGGTGCTGATTAAACAAATTTATAAATTGCCGAAGAACTAATATGTCTTGAAAAATGAAGATGGAAGGAAAATTTGATAATATTATCAAAAGAGAAAAAGAGGATGAATAACAATTTCAAGATTATATGTACTGTATACAATATATATATATTACATATTTATATAAAAATAAAATATATAGACGATATAATATAATATAAATATAATGTTAATGAATGCGATATAATATAAAAATAAAAAGTGTATATGCAATACTGTATATTTTTATTTTTAATATAGAAAAGTATAGGTTTATTCGATAGGAAGCTTTTCTGTATACAGCACATCTCCATTAAAATCTAGTCAAATTAAGGTCGACGGAAGATTGATTAACAAGTGAATCTTCCAGGCGATGTTAGTTGTGAAATCTAGCGATTGAAAGTTCTAGGGTCGAATTAACAAAATAATAAATGAGATTCATATCAAGAAAACTGAAGAGAAATTCTTCTTTCGAAATATTTCTAGCATAATTACTATAAAAACATTGTTCTAATCATTATTTCTATAATTAATAATTTTCGTGGAATTTTAAATAAAGACATAAGATTTATCAGTTTGCTAATTCTTATTAGCAAACTAATAAATATAAAAATAATCCAAATGATATTTATATTTAACCGTAAAGTCAAATGATTGACAAATAGAATTTTCTTCGAAAGGTTCTATTTGCTGATCATTTTTCTTTATGGTAAAACATAAATATGATCAATGCTTTCCATCAGGAATCATTTCGAAATTCATATGCCTAAATATATATACAGGGTGTTTCTTACTACCCGTACCACCCTTTTTTTCGGAAACACGATGAGATAGAAAGTAGGGGTAAAAATTTTGATTATCAAAGTATATCCGAAGAATTAAATGGGCATGATAAAAATTTTGTGGACCCATCGGAAGTAGGGGACAAGGGGGCAACTTTGAAATCTCAAATGGAAACATATGCCGATTTTGTCATAATTGGATAGAACTGTAAAACCAAGTAACTTTTGTTTTGAAAGTTTTTTAATACAGTAAGACCCGGCTTAACGCTGCTCCGTTTAACGCTGTTTCGATATAACGCGGTTTTTTCGAATTCTATATTTTTATTGATTCACTTTGGCCTGGTTTTTCAAACCGTTATTCTTACATAATTCCTAAATCGCAGGAATTCCTTGCATTGATACTCCTATGCTGTCTCACAATGCGTTTGATATCACTGCATTGCACTTCATATGAAATTTTGCTGCGGTCAGAGTTCATATTTATGATCGGTCATCAATGTTATTTACAACTAATAAAAATAACAATTATCCCATTTTAGTTTTAATCTGAATGCTGCCACTTTAAATATAGTTCCTTGAAGTTAGAATGTTATTCTTTTATCAATATGTTTTCATTGTTTATAGCTTACTACAATCTGATTACTGCATTTTGTTCTTAAATCTTTTTATTTTCTAATTTTAAGAATTTTTTCATGAATGACTTATTATTAAAAAGCGATATTATTTTAAGAATTTTTTCACCAATATTTGTGAAATACAAATCGATATTAGCCAATATTTTTGATTTTCACGAATGATTTATGAATACAAATCAATATTAGCAATAATTTTTTCGTGAATGATTTATGAATACAAATCGATATTAGCAATAAAAACTTTACTTGAATATTTTTGATTTTCATGAATGATCTATGAATACAAATCGATATTAGCAATAAAAAATGTCTATAATTAATGTAATACAATAGTAATAATATATGTTACAAAATAAAATAAAGAAATGCTATGTAAATATATTTTTATTCACTGTCCTGTTTCGCCTATCCTCATTATTTACGTGTTAAAATGACCTCGTTTAACGCTGTTTCATTTAGCGCTTTGTTTTCTTGGAACGTACCCCCTGCGTTAAACGGGATCTTGCTGTATTACCTACGGAGTGTGAGATATCACCAAAAAAAATGCTGCCACATGTATCGCTGATTGGGCTATTCAAGTAGCAGTAATAATAAGTAGAATTCTGCAGGGGACATCTGTGTACACTCTGCTTTAAACGGGATCTTGCTGTATTACCTACGGAGTGTGAGATATCACCAAAAAAAAATGCTGCCACATGTATCGCCGATTGGGCTATTCAAGTAGCAATAATAATAAGTAGAATTCTGCAGACGACATCTGTGTACATTGCAGAACATTATTGAAGCAGCAAAATGCAGTATTATGCAATTCGGATATTTGGTGATAGTACTCGAACTGCAGGTGCAACAAGTCTTTCGCCATTATAGTTCGGCATGGAGTCATACTCAAGAACAAGGGTTTCTCCACTTGTTTCAGTTCTTTATAAGCGCCATGTGCAGGTGCAACAAGTCTTTCGCCATTATAGTTCGGCATGGAGTCATACTCAAGAACAAGGGATTCTCCACTTGTTTCAGTTCTTTATGAGCGCCATGTATGTACACAGATGTTCTTTGTCAGATTCTTCTTCTTATTGTTTGAATAGCTCAATCGGCGGTACATGTGGTAGCATGTTTTTGTGATATCTCACAATCTGTAGGTGATATTAAAAAACTTTCAAAATAAAAGTTGTTTGTTTTTTACAGTTATATCCAATTATGTTAAAATCGGAATATATTTCTGTTGGAGATTTCAAAGTAACCCCTTGCGCTCCTACTTCCGATGGGCCTACAAAATTTTTATTATGCCCATTCGATTCTTCGGATATTATTTAATAATCAAAATTTTTTCCCTACTACCTATCTCATCGCGTTTCCGAAAAAAAAGGTAGTACAGATGGTAAGAAACACCTGTATATATATAGATATATTCAGAGGAATCCGATTCTAGTTCGTCGAATACAAGCCATTCATATTCATGGTGAGTTTTGGAATAATTGGTCGCTTCAGATGAAAAGCAGCATAAAAATGAGAATGAAGACTCTTTCGCTCATTACCAAATTAAACGATAAACAGTGCATTAATAATTTTACTGAAGCTAAATTTAAAAAAAAATTGTCAAAAATCGAATTGTTCAATGTTCTTTGTGAAGCCTCTAATGATGAGATTCCTATTGGCATTGGTGACAATGAGTTAGAATACAGAATACTAGGATTACGATAATCTCAATCGTTATAAAGACAAAAATCCTCAGCTTTAAAGGCTTCAAAGAAAAACTTACTAATTAATCATCTATCATTCTAATACTTCCTGTTTCTATCCAACCAAATTTTGAGAGACAAATTTCATGAAATGATATTCATTCTGAATCTGTAATTTAGAATTTTTTTAATACTGTACAGGAGAGTCGGTTCAACATTTCCTATTATAATTTAAACAGTTAAATATTTATTGGAATTAAAAGTTATTTACTTATCAGTAATAAGTATTAAATAATTGAAATAAATCAACCGATAATTAATTTTTAATAGCTTCAGTTAATCAGTATCGTTTTGTTACAATTTAGAAATAATTGTTATTACACAAAATTAATGATGATAATTCAATTAATTAATATTTGAAATCTTTTTTGATCCATGTTAAGTTTTGTAATATATATTATTTATTAAAGTCACAGCTTAAACAAATATTATGTTTTAAAAAATTATGCTGGAAGGAATAATTTAAACTTATGGATTACTGTCGGTATTGTGGGATAACAATTATTGGAAAATTATTTAATTTTTAAATATCTACTTAGAGAGAAATCTCTCTCTCTAAGTATTTATTAAAATATTTTATATTTGTTTACTATTTTCCTTATAGTTTCAAATAAATCAATATTCAAATTCATTGTAAGTTTACTCTTATCAACTGATTGAAAAGAATCGCAAATATTCATAAACTATATGAAGATAATTTCAGAAATACAGTATAAAGAAGATTTAATGTGTCTTGAACATTTATCAATTCATATTAGTATGAAAGAATTATCGGGATACAATTTATGTTAATAACATAACCACAAATTCATCTATCTTTATGCAGAATTTCATTAAAATATCAATCAGTTTCAATAAAATAAATCAATTTATCAATTAATTCAATTAAAATATCAATATTAATTTACATCAATAAACATGAATACTTAAAAATTGAAGGATAAATACTAAAATGCTGTAGATACTGAAATCGCATTTCTTCCCAATTTTTCAATAGAAAATATTCGCAAAGAAATATAAATACTGCCGACATTATTCCCTCGTTGAAACAAAGTTTAAACAAAATTTTCGAAAAATTGATTCAAAGTCAAACATTCAGTCAAATGGAATAAAAAAAAAATTCAACATCTCGATTTGAATATAAAGAAATCCAGACCTTAGTAAAATGGAAAAAAAATTTTCAAATCAGTTTAAAAAAATATTTTCTTTGTTTAGAAATTAAACAGGCTAAGTTTATTAAATCAAATGATATTTTTATATTTAGCAGATATATGACATATTTTTTTATTAAACTATAAATGCTTTGATTAATTAATTTATTTTTATATTTCAGTCATCTCGAAATAAATTTTTTTGAATAAAAAGTTCGCTATCATTCTTTCACTAATGACTTAAAGACTTTAAAGGATTTAAAATTGAAAATTTACGAAGATATTTTCAGAATTATTTTAAAAACGTAACTTATTTTAATGATTTAATTGGTTTATTCAGAATCGGTTCGAAATACTAATGAGAACTTCTCAAATTAAAGCCGAATTTGATAGAAATCAATTAAATAACTAATTAAAACAGTTAATCAATTTCGGCATTTGCATTCCATTCACGCCAATGCTTAGATACCTAAACATATCTTCATCAAAACTATTGTATAGAAACTACAATACAGATAATACACTAACAACGTTTCAAAAAAATTGTTGTATAGATAAGGGAAAGAAAACACCATCTTTTGTTAAAAGATTGCCAAGATATATAACCTATCTAAACCAAAGAAGTTAAACAATTTATTGTACTTAATATCTGTAGCAACTTAAAAGCTGAGCACTCATCGTTGACTCGAATCTACAGATTTCTGTTGATTCATGTATCCAATGAGATATTTTCTGTGTGGAAGTGGATTTTAGCCTACTTTTCTAAAAAAAAAGCGAGGGTTTAATGTTTCCACTTTGTCCATACGTCCGCATAGTAATTTTTTAACTAATAATGATAAGAGTTTTTATGAAATTTTATGGGAATTGCTTACTCACTGAAGGACAATTTGTTATAATTTTAATCCTGTTTGTCTTTATTCTAATTTAATAAAATTTGAACTAATTAATAATTTTTACTGAAATTTAGTTAAATTGTACCATTGACGATGATCTCACTCTATATTTTTTAATCACTTATCCTCAATCATTCCAAAATGATGAACATATAAAAAAGATAAATTCATTTCGAAATTTGTTCAATTTTGAATTCATTTATGTTTGAAATTAATTCGTGGATATAATCTACGAAAATAATCTGAAGATATTACATAATAATTTTATATTGGCAACTATAATTTAATTACTGCATAATAAAATTCAATGATTTCTAAGAACTTAATTCCATTTATGGGATAAAAAATTTCGCAAACATGTCTCTTCTCGGAATCAGTTTTATAAATTTTTAAGCAATGCTATTAATATTTAATACTTAATCTTTATTAAGATTTAAAACGGTAAACAAATTGATTGAAACTTTGACGATTTTATTTTCGTAGACAGTTTTTAATTTCGTTGAATAAACCGAAAATTAAAATAGAAAATTGTATTTAACGCTATTTAAACTTACGAATTAGGTGTACAAAACAAATAATCACTTCATTTATTGACTCAATAAAAATATTAAATGGATTTTATCTGAGTTTAAATAAAATTGATTTAAATTTAAATCAAAGTATCAAGTTTTAAGATTTATTAATCATTTACATTATAAGAATTAAAGTAATCTAATTATCTCGCTGGAAACACATTTTCAATTTTCCGCTAAGAATACATTTAGAATTAGTAAGATTCCTGGTATCCTCGATGGAAATGACCGATTTGCCTTTAGTAAATTATTATTAAATGCTACTTTTAGAATTTTAAAACATTAAATTAGCGAAATATGTTAGAATATTAGATTATTTGACTTAATTTAGATTTTATAGTTTTGTTAAAGAGTATGGATACTGATAAAAGAAAAAAAAAAGGAATCTGTCCATCTCAAAACATGACACGATGTTCTCTTTTACCGAAAGATCAATTTATCTGGATGTAGAATGTTGTCCTTTGTCGGTAGAAGATAATACTTTAAAGTCCAGCTGTATTACATACAATCGATGAAACTCAATCTCAGATGTTTCTTTTAATCCAGCTTTATAAGTTGTTGAATTCATTACTAGTCGGAATTTTTTTTCTTAAACTTTCTCTAATTTATGATTCGGAAAACGAAAAACGTTACGTTTTAAATAAATTAGATTCATTTGTGCGTATCTTTAATCAGAGAATTCAGTAAAATCTTAGTTTGTGTATTAAACTCTTGCGCAATAAATGTTATAACTTACGAAACGTTAATAGAAATTAAATAATTTATAATAAATTCTTTAAGAAATTACGAATTTTTTTAAAGAATTACGTTATCTGCTCCAATATTTCCTCATTACCAGTCTTCTTTGCTTTTCTCTTCATTTGGCCATTTCCTTGCATCCATTTGTCCATTATTTTATCTCGTTTTTTTAATATTGTCATAGATTTGCATTTTTCCGCACTTAAACCTCGTCATTATTACCTGTACTGTGAGTTTCTTCATTTTTGCATTGAACCCATTTAACCACTCTTTCATTATTGCAGCAGTCATCCTAGCATTTTTGTTGTTGCGCCAAACTACTGGAAGGTGATCAATATTCAGGTTTTTGAAACATCTAGGCTTTGCCGCTTTTCCAATTACAACAGCTTTTTCCATTTCTCCTACCATATTCCCACACAACAATACTAAGTCTTTCTTTGGACATTTTGCCTCCTGCACACTTTTCCCCCTAACTGCAAGTGATTTTGTTGGCAATGCCCAAAAAACCAATCCTGTTTCGTCGGCATTGTAAATGTTTTTATATTCGTAGCCTGAAATCAAGTCCATCAGCTTTGGTTTCCAATCATTCATTACTTTCATTCACATCCTTCGCTTCCCCACACGATTCATTCCACACAATATTGTGCCTCTTCTTGAAACTAACCAACCATCCTGTAGATGCCTTAAACTTATGATTTCCAAGAGATTTGGCTACTGTCAGAGCTTCATTTTGGAGCATCGGTCCAGACATGTGCATGTTCTTTGATCTCGCATTAGTGAACAATTCCCACACTACCTCATTAATTTCCTCATTACCAGTCTTCTTTGCTTTTCTCTTCATTTGGCCATTTCCTTGCATCCATTTGTCCATTATTTTATCTCGTTTTTTTAATATTGTCATAGATTTGCATTTTTCCGCACTTAAACCTCGTCATTATTACCTGTACTGTGAGTTTTTCTTTTTCTTTAGCCTTGATCACTTTGACTTTATTGTTCAATGGCAACGATACATACGATTTAGCTATGATTTTCTGTTATGTACAGTATCAATTCGGAAATAAACTGGTTCATTCTTAAGATGTGTATAAAAATTTATCAAAAATTTCAGAAGAGCTTGTTGTAGGCCTAACAAAACTTTTACCAAGAACTACAGTACAAAGCGTGATTGAATTGTACATGTACTGTACAATTCAATACAAGTCGTTACTATTTCTTCTGTTTAATATTATAAATATATATGCAAATTATATTATTTACTTCATATTTATGTGATTAAAATATAAATTGATTATAAAAATAATGTTTTGCATCGATAAAATGATCAAATTTATATGGATTTGTGCAGTTGCAAATGGTATTTTTCTTAAATAAAATAAAGAATAATTATAAATATTCAATCAAATAATTTAATTTTTTTAATAGAAAAATTTATTGAATCAAAATTAAATTCGATTTTAAAATTTAAATCACTTTAATATAAAAAACATAAGAAAAAAATAAGAGAAATAAATTATATTCTAAGTAAATAATTTTAAAGTAATAATAAAAAAAATCATGATTATAAAAAATTAATGACTTAAATTTTATAGCATTTCGTTATTTAATCTTCTAAATATCGATTATTTTTGTTTTTAGATTAAGTTATAAGATAAAAATTATTAACTGATATAAAAGTTAATTTTTCAATCTAAATTTACTGAAAATATGTATAACTAGAGAATTTTTTTAATTTAATGAATAATTCTAAATCACCTTTAATTAGCAAATATTTTAATATGAATATTTAAAATATTAAAAACCTTTCATTTATGTGATGTTTTTGATGTTGCTGGTATATATAAAAAAATAAACTGGGATTTATAAATGAATACATAAACAAGTTAATAAATCTTTAATATTTGGTCGAACTCTCAACTGGGACCAAGATATGGTACTGTACCTTACCTGTTCATCACGCTCTTTTGAACACAAATAGAAGTTATAATGAATGATTTTGATGTTTCCGTTTTTCGTGAAAGAAAAAAAAGACTACTATAAATCTATTTTTTTTTTCCTACATGGCAAATGCTATCTACCGATTTATTATTTTAATATTTAACTGTTTTATAATCTCCGAATTTTGTTAGAAATTTTTTAATAGTCTTTTCTATGTTATTTTTTATTTAATTGAGATTCTGGTAACTTAATTTCGTTTAATCGAATTTAATAATTAAATTAATTATTATAATTATTTAATAAAATGAAACCGAATTTTTATAATTTTTGAAAAAAATAATTTAGAAACTCTGATTGAGAGGTTTTTGTAGCAGTGCAAGTTCTGATATATTGAGATTTATTAAATTATGTTTTTAATAAAATTATGAAATTAGCGCAAGTTATTTATGTACGGTCGCTTTTGAAAATTTAAGATTTAATTTAATATGTTTTTAAAATCACATTTAAACCTGTTAACAATAACCGTAGGTTAATCATTAACTATCACGCAATTGCTGTATTTGGATTTTATATGTCTATATATGTTATCATTGGTAACGTATTTAGCTTAGTTCATTTTCTTTAGCATTGAATTCGTACTAAATCTATGTGGTTACGGTTTTCCAACAGAATAGCATTCAATAAACCACAATACAGTACTTGAGTTTCTTTGAACAATTCCAACTAAGACTTCTCTTCTTTTCTTTGCTGGTTTCATTGTAAACATGGAATTTAAAGTGTCAACTGAAATGACACTTGAACAATGTTTAGTTATGTCGTGAATTGCTGCACTTTATGAAAATATATATATAAAAAAGAAATAATCTGACAAAATTAAAATAATTAGAGAATAAAAATCAAAATACATCTAGAAAGAAACGCATAATAAAATAATGACACTAGTCACGCTAGAATGAATGAATTTTTTATGACATGAAAGAGCGACTTGGCAGATTTTAATTTTATAAAAATGATCGTTTTTCGATGTAAATATATTTAATTATCCAATATTTCGTTTCTAAGCTTTAATTAGGAATTAAATCATAAAAATAATTTTGTCAAATTAAAAATATTTAAATACTATAATTTTATACCTCATTAAAGGATAAAAATATTCATAAATGTGTAAAAATTAATATAAGCGTATTTTTTGTTGTTAAATGGAGCTAGATTCCAGATAACAGCTTCTAAAAGTTAGTTAAGTCTTTCAGTTCAACAGTAGAAGTGATTCATTGCTCCTAAGACAAAATTAATTAGTATAAAATAGCGTGATTAATATTAAGTCCACATCTGAATCAAGCAAAACATTTAAAAAATAAAAATATGATTAACTGATCAGATAGATTAAGTATATTCGTAAACATGGACATAAAATATCCATACTATTTAGTATTCCTGTAATATCAAATATAATTAGTTTTTAGATTGGAGTATAGTAGAAGTTTGTGTAAAAGTTCTACTGATATTGATTTACATAGTTTTATCTTATCGGTAGTGGAACATTTATATCGTTACATACAGTAGTGACGTGTACAGCTTTTAAGAGCTGTTATCACAAAAATGGGCCCTTTCGACAAAAACGCTCCTAGATTTTTATGGGAAAAGAAGCATTTGAACTACCACTTACAGAACATAATGCATATTGAAATTTAATAATTTAGAATTCAAGTTAATTAGGTAATAATTTTCTGGATTCTTATCGAGTAAAATATTTATAACAATGTACAGCATTTTCTTAATCTACTGGTGAGATGAATATAATTAAATTTCGAATAAAATGAATTCATTATTCAAACTGTATTAGTTATTTATTAATATTAATTTATATATAGTTTATATATTTCTTCATTTTCTCCTTTTAAATTAAATTAGTTAAATTTTATTGTTTAGCGCGATAACATTATTTTCTGCGAGAATAATTGATGATTATAAGAATTAAATTACTTTACTTTCAAAAAGAAATTTAAGGACTATCTAATTAAGAAAAGAATGCTAATTGATGAATGTTCATGAATCTTATCCCTTATTTTTCATTATTTTTGTTCTAATAAAATTAAGGAAAGAAAGCAAGAAATCAAAAACTGTTAATACCACGCTCTATCACATTGGATTGGAACTCACTGATTAGAAATGGCATAACTTATGTCATTATTTGTTAAAATTAAAACCGATTAGCTTTGTATTAATTGATGTAGAAATTTTATTGAAAGCCGAGTTGTTGACATCTTCAAATGTCTCACTTCTTTTTTTTCTCAGTGATAAAATCTATGTAGAAAAAACGATTTTCTTTCTTTTTTTTAAATCTAAGATTATTAGCTTCAGTTGGTTAATTGGTTTTAAATCGCATTTGAAGAATGTATCAGATATTATTTGATGAGTTAATCTCTAATTTTAGTTTTATAATTTCTCTCTGCCATAGATAACAATTACATATCTCGAATATTGATACTCCCACATTACTTTTATTTATGAAAAAAAAACTTGCGCTATTTATATATTATTAATTATCAAATTAAATCAAAGTAAGTGATAAAGATATAAATTTAATAAAAAATGGATAATGATATCTATTTTTTTTAAAGATTTTTTTATTACAGTAATATACGATTATAGATCATATCTTGGTAATAAAAGTATGGATTCCTATAAGATTTTATGATGTAAATGTCCAGTTTAATTATTATTCCTGTAAATATCTTGCACAAATGACTGATGTACATTAACTTAATTAAAAAAATGTAATAATGATGTTTTAATTAAGTCGGATATGATTTCACAAATACATAAATTAAAGCATATAAAATGTCATTCTAATGCAATATCGGAATTATTCTAAAAATAATAAATAGCCCAGACATAAACATCTGAAATTTTAATTATTTAGAATAAGTTAGCATCAATACTTATGAGATATTATAATTTTTATTAAATGGACTTTTTTGAATTTACGTTTCTATCTCGATACGACATTTTAATAATTAAATAAAATATTTGTAAGCCCTTTTATTTATGTAATGTTATGTAGGTTTTAAAAGATATAATTTAAAAAAAATCAAAAATAAACTTTTCAGCATTTGAAATAAATTCAAAAGTTTGCTTTAAAATAAATAATTTAACAGTATATGATATTTTAAAAATAAGATGGCATTTTTCTGTCTACGTCTTCTATTGATCATAATAAAAATAAAATTATGTCCATAATCTGGAATTTTATAAATTTGAAACTTTATAAATAATTTAAATAAGTGTATAATGAAAGTTTAAAAATTTTAACAAGTTAATTTAAAATTAGACTAAGAGACACTAAATTTTCAACTGAATCTAATAGATGAGAGAAAAATTTTTGTTTGTTTTTCCATACAAAACTATTATGTGAAAGAATCATGTGCACCACATCCATCTCACTTTGAGTGCACGAAAGGTAACTTGAACCGTCACGTAAACATTCGGATAAAAATTCTTTCCTTTAGTTTGATAACTATGATCAAAGAAATAAGAAAAATGCTTTATTCATAATATGTAAATTATATCGATAATTGCAATTCGTAGTGAAATATGATGTTTGCATTCGACTTTCTGAAGAAATTATGAAGCTTTATACGGTAACAAGTTAATTTAAATAATAAAGTTGTACATAATTGACTATTCAGTCATATATAAAATATATTTAAACATATAGATAAAGCTGAACGGCCACTAATTTCAATCATATATAAAGCATATTTAGTTAAATGGTTATCGAAAATTTGAATATTTCTTTAATGTTTAATTCTTGACATATCTTGATGGTTGACAGAACGGACAATAAGTGAATACATATAATCAATATTTTAATATAAAAAGTTTAATAGACATTGCACGTTTTATAAAATAATATAATTCATCTTTCTATAATGGAATAAACTTAAAGCTATAACTATGGATACTATGAAGCAGTTTCCTGCATTTTTTTTCTTTTAAAATTCTTGAACTTTAAGGAAATTATCATGCTTTATATTTGGCAATATTCGGCGTTATAGCTAATATAATATTCCGTGGTGGAAAAATATATTTTCCTTCAAAAGAATTTTGAAGAGACTATTTTCCACACCAGAAATTCATTCTATAAATTCAATCGTTTTAGCTCTGATAATTTTCTTTATAGAATAAATCATAAACTGTAAAAATATCTTTCTTCTTTGAAAGATGTCCTAAGAAATAAAATCGTTACTATTTCTTCTGTTTAATATTATAAATATATATGCAAATTATATTATTTACTTTATATTTATGTGATTAAAAGATAAACTGATTATAAAAATAATGTTTTGCATCGATAAAATGATCAAATTTGTATGGATTTGTGCAGTTGCAAATGGTATTTTTCTTAAATAGAAACAGCATTTAAATCATCTTCTATACTTCTAACCTTCATATAATATAATTCGAAAATGGTTAACCTCAAAATATAAATTTTTTTGAAAGGTAAAATGGCACTGTCATAAAAATTTAAGAAATTTAGACTTGGTCACCTTTAGTTCCAAATCATCGATATGTTTGTTCAAAGTAAATATAAATGTTGAATAATTCTATGACATTATTCTGTACGTGACTTATAAAAAATAATGTTTACTCGAAAATTCATGTTAATAATTTCTAATTCTGTAGAGATAAATCAGAAGAATCTCCATTTCATTAAATTTGTATACACAAGTTGATTTAAGCTTGTTTAAGTCTATGTTTATAAGTTAATATCAGATCGTGTTCAATCATATAATTACATGAAATAAAATTTCATTTATACCTGATATTATGCTTAATGATATATTTAGTGATTTATTTACCTATTACTTATTATATCAATGCTATTATCAAGTTTTATTTAAATTTTTCATCTATTAAACAAGAAATAATAATCGCAGAATCAAATATAGACATAACTTCAAGAGGAATAAGAATATATCAATTTAACTATTTAAATTTAAATTTCTGTATAATTACAGTATTTAATTGAAAAATTAAGAAAAATATTTTACAAAATTTTATTTTCTTAAAAATTTCTAAAATGTAATTTTTAATTTACATTAGCAATTTTAATGTTATTGATATTGAGAATAAATTAAATGCTTCTAAAATCATATTTTCTAGATGACTGATTTAAAAATAATAATTAATAACACAGTGGAAATTTTAAAATCTTTTATTATAAAATTAATATTAAAAATTTTCATCCGAAAATTATTTCATCTTAAATTATTTAAAATAAATTTTGAGTATGTGTTTTAACATAAATCAAAATTTCATAAAGAAATACAGTTACCATTAATGAAATATCTGATTAATTATAGTAATATAGATTTATATAAATTGCATAAAATATATGTAGTCAATAAGTAAACAGAATAAGCGTACAGAACAGAATTCTTAAATTGGCATAATACACGAAATAAATCTAAAGGAGAGAGACGAGACATCAAGAATTACTATCTAAATGCCTTATCTTATACTCAATTGTTATCTGAGATAGGTGGGATCATATAAATTCATCTTAAGAAATCAGATCTGCCATTATAACTACGTAGAAACAGTACAGTTTATACAGTAAATCATTGAACTGAAGTGCATTGACGAAAATTTAAGATTAATATAAATTTTGAGATAATAAATGTCGATGACTAAAGTTGACGATGAATTGCTAAATAATAGTGATTATAAACAGATAAAAAGTTAATTACGTTGCGTTAAGATAGATTTTTAAAGAGAAAATGTTAAATTTTTATTAGGAAGAAGTGCATTAGGTTACGTGTTAGAATTTTTAATTTACAAAAATTATGGGAGCAATCCTATTTAAGAGTTTAAATCACAAGCACAGCAGATATCACGTTGATTTTAGAAAGTTTGTTAGTGAGTATAGAAGAGCATATCAAAATCTGATCGACCATGACATAAAGTAGCAAAACCTATTTAGAACGATCTTGCATGAAATTGCTATAAGGTGATGGAATCCGAAAAATAAAATCTTTTTAAAAGATTCGATTTGTCAATCAAAATGTGTTACTTGAACCGATGATATGATATCAGAATAGCCAGAATAATCCCCAACTGCCTTAAACAACCGAAGGGATCAGAATAAAGAAATAATCCCTCGATTGCTTTAAACAGTTTCACAGAATAAAATTCAATATTAACTGCAGAAACGAAGCAGGATTTCTATAAAAGATTTTAAAAAAATTATTCCAAGGGAGATTTTAGTATATTTTTGATGATAAAGAAGATTTTTATAGATTATTTGCTATTGAAATAATATAAAATAACAAAGTAATAAATCGAATCTAAGTTTTAGACACTAAAAGTTGTTATATGTAAGTTAATGCTTCATTGATTAGAAGCAAGTCAACATTTATCTGATCAAGAGAAATCTTTTTGATTTTCATATTTTTTTATTTTTTCACCTAAAAGAAAAAAATTATATTATTGTTTCAGTTAAAACAAAAAAGTTAACTTATATTAAATAATTTATAAAGTAGAATAATTCTAATACATCGTCCTAAATTAAAATAATAAACACTGATTAACTTTAAAACGTAAATGTTAGAATTTGAGGATTTTATTATTCGAATAATAATAAAAAATTTCTTAAGAACAACTTGTAATGGTCTTGAGGGCAAGGTTTATGCAACCATCCTGATAATCAGCTAGACGGTGCTAGAAGATGATGGCACGAATAGTACATATCACATTCTGGCTGAGTGAAATACCAGATACCCATTGAGATGAGATTGGGTGGTCCACATTCTGGTTAGAAGGGGACGAAAAAGCATGCGATACTAGTCGAAAAACCATCTTGCATTCTCCCACTTGATAAGAAATAAAATGACAGGAATAAGTTAGTCATAGCGGATATAAAATTATAGGAATAACTACAAATTTCATCCAAAAATAGGTTGGCGATTTTGTTCTACATTGCAAGAAATACCGAAGTTTCAATAAAATCGTTTTCTGCATACTTATATCTGCTTTGGAAGAAAAATTAGCAAGTTATATTCTAAGAGTATTTTGATGCTAAATCACAAAAATAATTTTAGTTCATAAATAATTTATTGAGATAACAATACTTTTCGATTGAGTTCCACTCAATATGTGTATACTAATGTGCCATCTAGTTGTAACTAACTAAACTAAAATTTATTCAATATAATTACTGCATATGTATGCATAATAAAAAACTTTAAAAAATTGCATTGAAAATAATAAGCAAGAAAGGAATTTTAATAATTTTTTTATCATAAATTTTATAGTATTTCGAGTGTTATTTTATTTTGGAAAATCGATTTTTGTAGAATTAGAATCTTCAGAGTACCGTTAATTATTTTTCTTATAAATAAACACCGTAAAAAACAAAGAATCGTGCAGATTCATACAACAGAGACAAAAGTTCGATTTTTCAAGTGTTAAAAAATACTATTAGAAGGCCATATTCAATGAAAAGCTCGGACACGTATTCACTCATTTTTGATGTATTTTCACCATATGCAAGCGGATCAAAATCGGTGGGGGGTCAGCTGTGTCCTCCCCTTGTAAGTAAAAAGAAAACGAAATTTTATTGTTCACCAACTAAATAAAATACAGTATAGATGGTTCTACAGAATTTTAATTCAATTTTAATACATGTAAAACTAAACAAAACAGATCCTCAGAATTTTAATTGAAAAAGTAAGAATTTTAATTCTACAAAATAAAATACCTGCACTACTGTACTTCTTCAGAATTTTAATCATTACATGTATTGTGTCCTCAAAAAGAAGCTGAATAGCAGATGGCAACAGTGCGGGGAAATTTGAAAATACGCTCCTGAAATTCATGCTGGAATACTGAATAATCCGGAATTTCGGTTGCCACTTGATTTTTGAACGTCAGCCTGTATATTAAAAGTTAATTGCTGTATTTACACTTTGATTGATATAAAAGAAATTGTTTGAAAGTAGAAAATGTTCAAGCCAAATTCATAATTTTGCCCAATATAAAAATTAGTTGACTAATAGCCATGATGGAAGCATATTGTGCTTCCACCCTAAAGGATTCAGGTTCAGTTCCCAGATCCCATATTCTAGTTTTTCAGGAAGATTCTAGGCTTGACTCATTGAATCTCTTCCTCCATTTAATAGTTCACCCAATCAGAGGTATGGACAGCCTGTTGTTGGTATGAAAATGCTCTGCTGCTTAGTATTCATCAAATGGAAAGTAGCATTAAACACAGAGGAAAAAATAATAATTAAATGTAAGAAATTTCACTCAAATGTAATAACTAATACTAAACCTAATAGAAGCAGTATAAAACAATAAAAAGTATAATTCCAAATTTTAAAAATACCTTAAACTTATATAGATATAGCCAATAAAAATATATACAGATAGTCCTCTTCTTATGATGAAATTATATTTTGATAACCCCATTTAAATTGAAAAAAATCATAAATCAAAATTGTAGTAAATTTAGTAATAACAATAGACAATAGAATGCTGAATTCTTCAAAATGATAAACTTGTCTGGATTTGATCTAAGATTCTCCAAGATGATAAAATAATATGGAATTGAATCTGCCTCCCCAAAGTGTAACAAATTGCTTTAATACATTTTTTAATAAATAGCATAATAACTAGCTTTGGAATATTGTAAAGATAATTGTATATGGCGGGAAATTCAATTTGAAATTTGTCCGGATTTAGCTGACGCACCCTGTATATTTTCTAACTGACAAGGGGAGTGCCAACCATGGCCCCCTCCAATTTTTATACATGTTGTAGTACTATCCTCCCACAAACCCATGGTAAAGTAATACAATGCACTCTCAAGCCTAAAAAAAAAATTTAATGTTTTCTATGTTGTTTATTGATATTAACAATTTAACAAGTGCTGCTGTAGAACAATGCATTTACCATGCAATTACATAAGGTATCATTGGAAGGATGTGGGTTTGAATCTCTTTTTTTTTTTTTTTCTATCAAAACTGAAATGGATTATTGTACAATTTACTTTTATTTATGAGAAATTATTATTTTGTAATTATTTAATTCTTTTGCTATGCCCTTTAAACATTCTATCACAAATATTAGATACATATATAAAGGAATGTAATTAATAAAAAAACTTTTTTAATTAAGATAATTAAAATATAACAGCAACAAGTTCAAGCAAAAGATTGATAAATATATCAATCTTTCATTTGAATTTGTGCTGTTGTATTTTAATTATCTTATAAGAAGCAGAAAGTATTTTGAACTTTATTTGAAATAAAACTTTTTTACACAAAATATTTACTTTAACAAATACAGATTATATTATTACTAATCATAAGAAATGCTCGATCTCTATGGCCGATGTGCATCTATTCGGTGATACTCATAAAAGCATCCAAAAACAGAATACTGTTATTATAATGTACACATTTATTAATGAACATTCACTGTTATTACACAAATTAAATGCCCCCTGTATTTCAATCAATAATTCTATATGTGTGATTCGCATCAAAGTTGTTTGGAGACAAACCTTTATTTTTAAATGTCAATTAAATATATATTTCTCTACCTCAATAATGAAAACACCATATGCTTGTAGAAATGTAGGATTCATAACATATGCGCATTGTAAAACAATATTTTATTTTGTTTTAGATGCTTTTATGATGAGTATCATCCAAATGACACATCAACCATAGAGATCAAGGAGGATCTTGGTCATCAATAATAATATAATCTGTATTTGTTAATTAAAATATTTTGCATAAAAAAATTTATTAAATATATTCCTTTATATGTGTATTTAATATTTGTGTTAGAAATGTTTAAAGGGGCATAGCAAAAAAATTTAATAATTATAAAATAGTAATTTTTCATTAATAAAAGTACATTGTACAATAATTCATTTCAGTTTCAATTAAAAAAACATTAAAAAAAAAAAAAGATTCGAACCTGCATCTTTCCAATGATACCATATGTAATCAAACAGCAAATGCATTGCACTATGGTGGCACTTGTTAAATTGCTAATATCAATCGGTATATAAACATAGAAAACTTTTAAACCCACATTTTTGAGAATGCTTAAGAGATGCATCATATTACTTTACCATGGGTTTGTGGAAGTGTAGTATTACAATATATATAAAAATCAGCAAAATTGGAGGGGGCCAGGGTTGGCATTCCCCTGGTGAGTCAAAATATGATTCATACTTATTTTTAAGCAGGAACATTTACAATATGTATTATCTTTTATAATTTATTTCTTATTTATTACATCATTTCCAGGCCTGACTGATACTGCAGGGGTCTAGTTTATTTATTAAACTGACCTATATTCTTGGATGTGTACCAGATGTATTTAAATTTAGTTCACTGAACTAAATTTGGATACGATTAAGCAGTTTTAAAAATTAGTGTATAGTTCAGATGTATTTTTCTTATTAACCCAAGTCATTATTTATTAATGGTATATTATATGTATCAGGTTTTTTATGTTGGCTAATCTTATCCTTATCATTTCTTATTACTGTATTAAGAATTTCTTCTGCTGAAAGTTACCAGTTTTTCTACCAATCAATTTTTTTAATATTGATTAATGGGTAGCATAGATTCACACCATTTACATATTGACTTTACTGCAATGACCATTCTTTCTTTACTGAAATAACATTATTTTCTGTATCTTCTCTCTTAATTTTAAAATCATGAATTTTGTGTAACCATGTATCTGTGTTCTATCACCCAATCAAGTTCTTTATTAATGGCTGATTGCATGTTGCAATGGGTTTCTATTCTTTTTAGTAATGATCTAAAGCCACTATTTTATATAGCCATAGTTCTTTTGAGAATTTATAATTAAACATCAGAATATGTGTTTTCTTCCTAAAAACTCTAGTATGATAATAGCATTCTTAATTTCTATTTTGATATTTAAATATGATATCTCTTACTTACTAGATATCTTCATATTGAATTCTTAGAAATTTAGCAGAGTACTTTCAAGAAATTATTTTGACATGAATACAGCAAAGCTTGCTAGAGAACTTAAAAGCTAAGAATAAAGTTTATAAAATAGAGAAACTTCTTTTCTTAAAAAAAAAAAACTATGATGACTGAATAAGATCTTTCCTATGTCAATCTACAGTATAAGTTTTCCAGAAAAACTCCAAAAGAAATTCATGAGAGATGAAACAAAGATGCCTACATTTTGCCATAAAAGATGCACTAAAAGATTATTTTTTAAACTAAAACATAAAACTGAAGAATTAGAATTACATACTAATGACACTCAAGGACTACAATAATACCACAAAATAACTACATCACATCAGACTATGGCATTTTCCATCTAAGTATAGTCAGAGAGAAGTACTGGGTGGCCATAAAATAATATGAGGTGTTCAGAGTCCTCTAGAGCAGGGGTTGGCAACCTTTTCTGGATGGCAGGCCATTTTCAAAAAAAATATTTTTAAGCGAACCGCACATTCAGATGTTTTGTACAGTCGAGAACAAAAGTAAATCGCCATTATACCGTGTCGGCGTGAAAAATTATGTCTCATTTACGTCACAACGTCAAATGTGACGGAATCGGCAAAATAGACATTAATAATGCATAATAATGTCGAATAACAGACGTTCCATTGTCGAATATATATTTTTAAATACTTTCAATCGAATAACTTGAAATAATATAATATAATAAACAAATAACTATTAGCATAACAATGTCTGATGAAAACTCTTCGTTCTACGACGTCATCTGATTCCAAATCATTGGGCGCATTCGGAAACCGAGCGATCTTGAAGATATATATGAGCCACATTTTTAGGTAAATATCGTATTCTGGGTTGTCTGTAACAGTGAAGCTGCCCATGTGAATTTGACGCAAAAGTTTGTCTCATCGGAAATTATAACAGTATTCCAAAATTCTGGGGATAGGGTAAATATTCCAATGAGAATCCTAGTCTCCTTCTTTGTGAACATTTGTCAACAGATCATTTTTCGCTGGTCGATGGTGATAGTAGCCGAATTCTCTCAATCGATAAAAAATAATAATAATACAATCAATAAATATATTTCATAATATAACAAATAATAATATAATAAAAAATAAAAAAGTCTTCCTAATTTTTACTTTACCATATAAAAGTTATATTGCTTGATGGGCCGTACAAAAACTTGCAATGGGCCGCATGCGGCCCGCAGGTGCGCGTTGCCGATTTACTTTACCATATAAAAGTTATATTGCTTGGTGGGCCGTACAAAAACTTGCAACGGGCCGCATGCGGCCCGCAGGTGCGCGTTGCCGACCCCCGCTCTAGAGCATCATGTATTGGACAAAACGTAACAAAATTCGGTGGACGTACAGAGTGAAACTTGTGGTTTCAATTTCAAAAGAAAACAAATTTAGTACCAAAATCATCAATAGGGGGAACAATAGCACTAAAATAAATAAAGTACTCGTATTAAACTCATTTACGTAAGGCTCTATTTATTGATGATAAAATTATTTCTAAATAATTTTATAATCAATAAATAGAGCCTTACGTAAATGAGTTTAATACGAGTACTTTATTTAGTTTAGTGTAAAAATTTTAATAACATGAAAAAAAAAATTGGATTAATTATAGAAATAATATTCCAAATCTTTTTCCATTGATAAGAAAGATTTGTAATATTAAAATAAAATCTATATGTTCTAATACTGAATAGTTTTCCCTGAATCAAAAGATAAGTTATAGTTAGCCAATTATT
The DNA here is from genome assembly GCA_000484575.1 of Olivierus martensii. NCBI lineage: Eukaryota > Metazoa > Arthropoda > Arachnida > Scorpiones > Buthidae > Olivierus > Olivierus martensii. The sequence continues at coordinate 3,978 of AYEL01070617.1, read as the reverse complement.
TAATCTGAATTCTATAATCAGATTAAATAGCTTACTAGAAAATATATTTATAAAAATCTAAAATACGTATAGAGCTTAACATGATGCTCGGGATCATTATTTTTTTATAAATTACGAAAACTTAGTCATAATAGGCTTAGGATGATTATATAGAAATTTAAAATTAGTTCTGTTAAATTCAGGATCAGATTTAATCTTTTGTTTAAGAAAATCACATGAAATTAATTTATTTTCGGTAATTTGAGAGTAAAGGATAGTATCAGAAATTTGAATTAGTATTGAAAAAGTTTATTAGAAAATATGTTTTGTTGTTATTTGAATAAATATCAGAAAGAAAAGTTTTTATTCATGAAAAGTAATTTGATAGTTAACTTATCTTAATGAGTTGCTATACAGTAATTAAATTGATGAATGAAAATAATACTGTATTAATATCATAATATACAATTTATAAGAATTTAAGGGAAAATTAAGATTCTTTGATTTTTTCCTTAGAAGATATGATATTGTAGTGTGTACAGGTGTAGATATTCTATGTAAAGATAATCAGAACATTTAGATAGTATCATAAATTTTATAAATATATGAGCAAGATATAGCGTGAATAGCTTAATCATTGATAATCTCGCATATTAAAGTAATTTTGGTATAGGAATCGTTAATAGTTCTGTCGATAAAATCATCGAGTTGATAAAAAATGGCATCATAAAATTGATAGATATCCGCTGTTATTAGTTTCGTTTTTAAAAGTCTTTGATTAAAAAGATATCTTTTATTATCAAAATAATTGTAGCATTGAGTAACAAATCTTAACTTGAAATCCTCATATAATAATTAAATTGTTAATAATTTTTAAAATAAGTTAAAAAATAGGCTACATACAATTAACAATGGAGATATATTTGTAATATTTTAGTCATCAGCCGTTTGGGTTCTATTACATCATAATAATAACTATTATATTATTCATTGTTACATCATTATTATCCAATCTTTTTGTTTTGTGACGTAATAATAACTGGAAATTCATGTACATGAGACGCGTTTTTTGGGATATAAGGGTATAAATGATCAGAGTTGCATTTTTATTATAGGTCCAGCAAATCCAGTTTGATTCAAAATTTAATTTGCCAAACAGAAATCTTGTATCAAATTTCGCGAAATTTATCCAATAAGAGTGGAACTGATATTACGAGAACAAATGAATGGATGCGATGACGGTATTTTTTATGTAAATATCGCAATATATCTAAAAATAAAGAAATAAATTGTCTTTATATTATGAAATACAATAAATGCTAAAAATGTTAGAATCTGTTCAAGATATCTTTAAAAAAATGTTTTATCAACAAAGAAAAACTGAACATAAGACTAATTATTATTTAAGTCAGTGATTTTTAATCTAATTCACAGAATTTAAACAGTTACCACCTTTAGGTCTGCAATTTTTTAATTTCTCAGCTGTGACTAGGAAAGTATGATGATTCCCGTTAATGCCATTTAATACCTTTTCAAAGGGATTAAGTAATTGTCTCTATAATACCAACTCCCAAGAAATCAGATTGATTTATCCACGTATTTAAAAGCGCATTATAAGAATTTAAATCCTCTAAATTCTATAAAGTAAAGGAATAGTTGTTAATGAGAGATAAAAGTGGCAAAGAAGGAAAGGAATTATAGTTTGAGCAATGCGAAGTTAATGATGTTGAGAAAAATGCGAAATTTCTTTAAAAATCTTTTTAACGATTTTATTTAAGATAAAGTTGAATTTATGCTCTATATTTTCGATTATTAAAGTGCCATCTCTTAATTTAAGTTCTAATGCATAAATAGAATAGAGATTGAGAATTTTAGAATAGAGATTGTTTTCTGAGAATTTTGATCTAAAAATCAAATTTGAATATTTTAATATCTTATTATTTACAGATTCAAAGCTTGAATATATCTGGAAAAATTTCTAATATAAAACAACGTTGACTTAAGTGAATCTATCAATAGCGAGTTTGGACTATAATAATCATCATAAAAACAATAATGTCTTATTGAGAATATCTTATTATTTACAGATTCAAAGCTTGAATATATCTGGAAAAATTTCTAATATAAAATAACGTTGACTTAAGTGAATCTATCAATAGCGAGTTTGAACTATAATAATCATCATAAAACAATAATGTCTTATTGAGGAATTTTTATGCCATAGATTTGAATTTTGTCGATTAAATTTTCAATTTTATATATAAAATCATATTCAATACGTTATTATACTGCAGTTAATTGTTTAAGAATTCCATTTAAATTATATTGTATTTTCCTCACATAAGAGATTGTAATTTTTTGATTTAATTATTCATAAAATCATATTCAATACGTTATTATACTGCAGTTAATTGTTTAAGAATTCCATTTAAACTATATTGTATTTTCCTCACATAAGAGATTCTTTGTAATTTTTTGATTTAATTATTTTTACCTTCTAAAAAACAAAATTGGATTTATATTCCGAAATAGTTTTTTTGTCTTACAAATTTAATTAATTTTGCTTCGTTAATAGATGAAGAAATTTTAATGCTAGTGATATTTGCTATCATGTTTTTACAGATTAACCCCTCTCCAATAACAACTTTTAAACTTCATTAGACAATCAGTTCAGTTCAGGAGAATTTTTAAATTAATCCTAAAATATTTATCTGAATTCCGTTGTGGCAACGAAGAGAGATCAAGTTTACAATGAGGAGTTGTTTGATTATTTTTTTTTACAAGTGACAGATTGATTATAAGTTTCGGTTTTCTTCCTCCTCTTAAAGTACTTCAGAAAAAATCACGTTGAGGGGAATATGACATATAAGTACTGAAGAAACACTTTCCAAAAAGATATTCGCTCAAAAATAGATTAAACAAATAAAACTAACATTATCGCGTTTAGAATTTCTTTCCTTATATATATTATTTTTGAATCAATTCTCTGGAAAATTATTACAGAATAATTAATGCAAATTGTATAAAAATTTCTTTTTAACTATATGACTACTATTTTATTTACTTTATCTATTAATTTTATAGAAAATGGATCGTATAAATCAGAAACATCAAAATAAAGAAATAGTTTAAACTCTACTAATAATTTCCGATATTCATTTTTGTGAATTTAAATCCTGAAATACAAAGATTCAAGATAAAATAATTTTATAATACAATAAAATATGAATTTATATAAATCTAATATTGAAATGCATTTTTAACACAAAAGTCATTAATGATCAATATTATCTAAAATAATTGAATGATATACGAAATAAATTTAAGTTTCCTTCTATTAATTATAAATGGCAAAAAGGAAAAAATTAAATTAGCAGTTGTTAAAAGTAAAAATTAAAAACGAATGAATGTAATAAAAATAAAATTAAACGAATTTTCAATACAAGAAATTAATATCTGTCAGATTTTCAAATGAATTAAATTATATTTGATCACAAAATTATTATTATTGGAAATAATTTTATGAATTTTATTATTTTTTTATAAATATAATAATATATTTTTACCTGTCAATTGAGAATTAAATATTATAATAGACTTATATTTAGTTATCGTGGATAATTATTTCCTGATTTAAAATTATTTTCATTTTTAATGCATTTTTCTTGATGAATTTTAATATAATTTTAAAAAAAGTTTGAAAATGTATTTTTACAAAATCTTTCAATCGAAAAATATTTTAACATGTACTGTTTGCATATTAATTTATGCAAACAGTACATGTTATATTTACTGTTATAATATTGTAATATTTCCATGTTAAATTATTTTTATCAAAAATAGACTGCATAAAATAAATAAATTTGATGAATATTTTAGTTAGTTTAGAATAAGAATGTATCTTTTACATAAATATATTTTTAGTATCCAAATTTTTTATATTGTATTAATTTGACTTTCATTTTTCATAATTTTGAAAAATTTTGGAGTAACTTCAAT
>AYEL01070612.1:0-54934 GCA_000484575.1 Olivierus martensii | reverse complement strand
TCTGACTTTTATTGTCTTAACATTATTACTTATTAAGAAATGTTTGAATCAATTAAAAAAATAAAATAAAAATTTTAATATTATTAATAACATTTAAAAATTTTTAATTGTTTAATTTTAAGAGGTCCATCAATTTTCATGTTGGTAGATAGACACTTTGTTTTTCAAGTGCATACAATCATGCTAGGGAAAGATCTTGAACTAGTCTATCATTAAGAATATTTTTGTTCTTTTGCCTTGATATTATCTCTATTAACTACTAATAAGTGCTTAATCTCTGCAGATTTAGATAGATAGAAATGATTAAATTCTGTAATTTTGAAAAAACATTTTTTAAAAAATGTATTGAGAAAAAAACAACTAAATCAAGAAAAGAAATACAAAAAATAATTATTGCTTTTCTTGGTATTTATTTATTATAATAAAAATTTTGATATTTTTTCATTTAAAATAAAACATTGGAAATTATTGATTTACAATAGATGCAATGAACCTAAATAATGAATACTTCTTAAATATTTATGGTATTTCTTCTTACTAAATAAATTACATTATGAAGTGTTAATGATTTTGTTGGAAAAAATATGATTCAGAAAGATTTTTGAGATTCTAAATATTAATCTCTTGAAATATTTTATCCTTAAATTTCAAATTGTCATGTACTTTTTTTGCTTTTGCAGATGATGACAATAAGTAAATTTTACTGGTTTATTTTAATACTTTCTTAAATAATATATTGCCTTTTACAGTTAATAGTATAAGTTAAAATTTTTTTTTTTATAAATTAGCCATAATTTTCTTAGAATAAGGGTAAATTTTATGAATTAATATAATTGCCATTTTTTTGCCATGAATTAATATGATTGCCATTTTTTTGTATTATCAAAATATAAAAAGTGAAATATTGATAGATTATATCTACTTTTAGTATCATTATTGTTATGAAAACGAATACAAATCTTTGATATATAATGCTTTACAACAATAACAGCTAACAATATTACTTAGGGCCGTTTGCACGACTTTCGGTTTAATCTACTTATGAAAATGAATACAAATCTTTGATATATAATGCTTTACAACAATAACAGCTAACAATGTTACTTAAAGAATTTATTGTCACAGAATACAGAAACTTTGATAATTGGATGCAAGACACTTATTTTTGTCATTTATTTTTTGAAAAAGTGCCTTATATGTCATAAAATACTGTATATAAAATGGATCTGCAAATATCATAAGAAAACAAATTTATTGTAATTTCTAATTAGTTAAAATATTCATTTTCAAATTCACCATAACTTTTACCATTTATGATACTCATTTTTATTTCATTAAAAACATTCACGAAATTTTTGTTAAGAAATTCACTAATTGTGATTAAAATCTTGGTTCATAAATCCTCCAGAGAATGTAGTTTAGATAGATAAACTATAGTTTTAATAAGATTCCTATATTGCAATTAACTTTTCTTCTTTACGTGTCATTTTAATCAATAAGGATCAAAAAATAAATTTTATTTAATCAATTTAAACCACCAGATTATTATAATTTAGCATTTATGATAAATTCTTGAAATTAGGTTAAATTTACATTTTTATATTTTTTTATAGTTTCTTTCAATTGTATACACACATATAAAGTAATTATATTCTAGAAAGGCATATAGACTTTTTGGATATCCCATACATAACCAGGGCTGGGGGTTTCAGTGTCGGCAGTTTTAGGAGGTGTCAGTGTCAGCAATAACTTTCTCATTGCTCATAATTTATTAGTTTTAAATTTAAAAAATATATTAAATAATTATTTTTTTTTTCAGATGAATAAATAATTTTTTCAGTAATAAATATTGAATAAAAATGTGTTTTGTTTTGATCTGAATTTTATTTGAATATCATCTATGACTGCTATTAATGCTTAGAAAAGATATTTTGTTTACTTTTTGCACTGCTTTTATCATTAAATTAATCTCAGCATTAAATGTTCTATCTAACTGTTTAATAAACACTTGGTAATAGAATGGTAGTCAAAATACTGGCATCATCTTATAAAATACAGAAAAATTTTGTTAATTCCTGCTTCTACAATACTGTAAATTGGTATTAGTTTCTTTCAGTGAAGCAACAAAATTAGTAATAAAATGTAATATTAATATTATAATTTTTTTAAATATTTATCTTTATAGTATATTTTCTATATTTTGTTATTACTACATAAAAATCAAAAGATAATCATTTTTTCATTAGTTTAGTTTTTCAACATTAAATGGAATGACACATCTTTATAGTTTTTACATTAGTCAATTAATTTCATTCAAATTTTTTTTCTATTTATGAATATTATATAATTATTTTAAGCATCATTTTATATAATTAAAAATTTAATATTTTAGTTATTTATTTGTAACTTTTTAATCTGTAAATAATTTATTAAAAACATATTTATACACATTTTAGAAATGTATAAAAATGAAAATGATGATGAAATTTTAAAAAAAAGGATAAAAGCTACTCAATTACTATTTCTATTATTGCCACCAGAAAATAAAAGTTTATTAAAAGATCTCTTAATGCTACTTTACCATGTAACAGAAGCAAGTAAAGATAATTGCATGGATGCTACTAATCTTGCAACAATATTTGGTCCTCATATTTTATTTCCAAGAAAGGTTTGAATATAGTCTATTTTAATTATTATTTCTTTATAGTAATAGCAATAGCAATATATAAAATAAAATTTGTCAAAAATACTATGTTATAATAATCATATATTTATAAAAATATTCAGATATCACCACAAATTATGCAAGAAAAATTAAATTCTGTAATATTAATTGTGAAATTTATGATCGAAAATGCTCCAGAATTATTTCATCATCCACCTGAACTAACAAAGGATGCTCAGTTACATCTTTCAAATAATGAATTGAAATTTTCTGAGGTAATAAAATTTTTAATTTTTATGAATTCATATAATATGAATATTATATGTATACATATATATAGCAGAACTTTGATAAATCATTCAGCTCAGAACCAAGGTTATTTTAGAATAAGCAAAGATCACAGATTATCCACTTTTATAAATAAAAAGATGGGAATGAAAGATTAAAGGTCTAATTAAAAAAAATGTATAGGAAAAATAATATATAAATGATAGTTGGAAAATATTTAATGATTCTTAAAACTTTTATAATTATGAAAAATAATTTGTTTCAGAAATATAGTTTGAATTATCCACAATGAATTATTGAGGTTCTATTGTATATTAAATTTGATATCGAAACATTATTATACTGTGTAACCTTGTTATTTCGAACCTCTCTATCTCAAAACCCTTTGTCGAAAATTTTTCCGTGCACTTTCGGCATTACACCAATGTAATTTCAATAGTTATCTCGAAGTATTTTCTTTAAAACCTTCATTATCTCGAATTAGTTTATAATTTTTGTGCATGCTCAGAATACTGAACATGACATACAGTAGTTTCGTTTTCTAAGTTTCACTTCTAATTGTTGATAGGTTTTTGTCAATATGATTGTGTTTATTCAGTGATATTTTCAACCTTTGATTTATAAGATGTGGGAGTATTTAGATGCTAATTTTCATGGGAAAAAAAGAGTGTCTTATACAGTATTAAAAACTACAGTATGTATTAGATTGACAAAATCTTTATTTAAAATTGAACCTTGATATCTCGAAAACTCTTTATGTCAAATAAATCTTTATTTAAAATTGAACCTTGATATCTCAAAAACTCTTTATATTGAATTTTTTTTTTTTTTGTTCCCATGAGATTCGAGATATCGAGGTTCTACTATATATACTAAAATCTAGAAATTTAGTTTGATTGATGATTATCATTTCATTTTATAGTCCTTTCAACTAAGAAATAACTTTCAAAGTTCAATTTGATGATTGACATGTTTTTACAGTTAGAGTTAATTATAAGTGATATGATGTAAAATGGTAAAGAATTTATTACCATTTTCGATTTGATATTTGATTTTAAAAACATAGTAATCAGATTAAAATATTTTAATCTTTACTTTATAAATGCTAAAAGTAATTACAATTTGAAAATTTATTTTAAAAATTTGCATTTTATTTCTTTAATTTTTGTTGTTTTTATTATATCTTTGGCTACTCTTTATTAAACATTTTAGTCCTAAAAAGGAATGCTCGTTTAAATTTTGAAAAAAACTATTAAAGTAGTCCTTAGAAGAACCTTTTAGTACAGCATGGTCAAGCCAAGGAAGATACATCTCCAACTTCTTCATCACTGCTATTAATGTCTGTATCTCCAGAAAAACTGATGATAAATGAATTGATATGTTCTTTGATTAAATGATCCATTTCCCAATATAATTTTTCTATGCCTTTTTAATATGATCAATAGCTTTTTTCAAATTAGAAACAGTAACATTGCAAATATCAGATGATGTCAGCTATTCTACATCAGTTAGCTTAAACGATATATTTTTTGATTGAACAATTTCTTTCACTTGTCCCAAATTAATTCTATAGGATTCAAATCACAATGATAGGAAAATGTGAATCATAAAACAATGTCTCTTAGATTTTGCTAACTCATCAATCTCATAAATTTTGATTTTTGGTTAGTGCAACATTATTAAATCAATTGTGCTTTCAGCATATTGAAGGAATGAATGATGCCTTTTCTGTTTAACTAAAATGACCAGACCTCCTGGATTAGCTGGGACAGTACTGGTTTTTGAGTCTTTTGTCCATTTTTGTTTTCTTTATTTTTACCTACATAAAGCATTAGAAGGTGCGAGGTTTACATTTTTCTTGTTTGAATGGAAAAAACCATTTATTTTAAATCCATATTGTATTGTATTATTTTCTAAAATGTTTAATATTCTTAGTTTTTGTAGTTGGGAAACCTAACTACAAATTATAGCATTGCATCTAAGTGAAATTATATTCAAGTTATGACAAATTTGAATTTTGACCAAAATTTTTAAACACATCCCTGTCATAAGTCAGGGACTTTCTGTATTTGAGTTTCTGAATTGCATCCTTGTATAAGATGGATAAGGATTTTCAGTGATGGATAAGGATTTTCACTCCACTATCTTCAGATATTGAGCTAAAGAATTAAATGATTCCCCTTGTTTCTAGACTATTTCACTATCACAATTTTACATAATTTTTGAAGTTTTCAAAAATTCTAAAATAAAATGTGTACATTTCACATTTGTAAAAATTTAAAACTCAGATATTCATAACTAGAGGATTTCTATATATTTCTGGTCTAGCTAAGAAAGATAATATTTAAATCTTAAAAAAAACCACATTTCTAAAAATTTAAATGTATATATCTGATTTTTTTATATAATAAAATAGTGTCCTCTCTAAAATGCTCTTTTTTTAAAACAGATACTATTTCTATTTCTATAGAAAATTGATCCTTTAAACTTCTGTACTAGAATTTTCTTCTTTTGGAATTTTTTATTTAAGATGAGATTAAGATATACAATGCTATGTAATGACTTGTCATTTTATGTATTTTATTCTACTTAATGATAAATTCTCTTTGTTGCGGTCATATACTCAAGTAGTATAAAAATAAAAAAGTAAAATAACTCTTTTCTGTATTTGAGTTTCTGAATTGCATCCTTGTATAAGATGGATAAGGATTTTCAGTGAAATCGTTAGAACTTAGCTTAAGACCTGAGCTCAGGCTGAACTCTGGAATTTGCAGAGTCACTAGTCCGTTTGCAGTTAGACGTTACAGTGTGTTAGACAGTTTTGTAATTAATTAGTTTTAAGTTAGAACTTAAAACTAATTAATTACAAAACTGTCGTAGAATTAGCTTAAGACCTGAGCTCAGGCTGAACTCTGGAATTTGCAGAGTCGCTAGACTGTTAGGCGTAGTTATAATTAATAGAATTGCATTCGTTCAAATCTGCGACTTTGCAATGTGTTTAATATTCTGTTTTGTGATGTTTAATATCATGTGTATAATAAATTTAATTTTTATTGGAGAAATGAAATGTGAAATACTTTTTGTGCTATGTAATACTTTAGTATGTAATACTAAAGTATTATATAGGACAAGTGGTCTAACTATAGTTGGTGCATTGGCAAAATTTGGCTTTGCCAATATTCAAAGCTGGAAATTATATGTTAAAGTATTTGAAATTGTTAATAGTATTACATACTACTAAATTATTCTGTAAGCTAATCAGATTGATGTTGTTATGCATATTTATGTAAATGAAGCAACAAGGGACTGTATGTCACTCGGATATAAAAGCTGACGTAACCAACGACTCAGAGATGTTATATCAACATAAGGTTGGTTAAGTGACATTTGAGTTTCTTGTATAGATCGAAGATTGTTTGAAGTTTGTATCGGAGGTGGAGGTAGTAGAATTAAGTAGAATTTAAGGTTTTGTTTGTGTAAATAATTGATTGTTGATATTTGAGTTGGATTAAACAAGTTTTGTTGATTATTGTTGCTTTATTTATAGTAAAGCTTTATTAACACTTTTGTAAGTGTTTCGAGTCTAATAAATTTATATTTTTATTACTTAACTTGTTTGAGAATTTCTTCAATTTATTAGTATAAGTTTTCTAACATCGTTTTTTGTCCGGTTAGATCTAACACTTATTCATTACTTATAGATGTGAGTTTCTGATTTTGTTTTGCCGGTTAAACGTTAGTTGTTGTTAGATCATTTTTAAGTTAATTATTTTTAAGTTAGAATTAGTTTAGACCTGAGCTCAGGCCGAACTCTGGAATTTGCAGAGTCATTAGACTGTTAGGTTTAGTTTATAATTATTGTTATTGATCTTCGTTCAAATTCGCGACTTTGCAATTCTGGAGTTGCAAGATTATGAATCCTCAAATTTTTCAATGAGAGAGATGTGCCTGCACAGCTTGACACAGTTTACTGATGTCTGGTTATCCAGTTGAAACTTTCAAGTAAAGATCCAGCTCCAAATTTAGCCTAATCTGGTGCTTATTTTTTAATTACACCATGGATGAAAAACTAATCTCACATAGATATGTTATTGAGAAATACATCATAAATTTGATGGCACAGTCAATAATATGTGGAAACTCATTCAATCTCTGCAATCAAAAGTCTGGAACTGGATTTGAAGGTTTCATCACAGGACAATTCTATAATTTCTGCTTTTTCTTTTATTGAAAAGAAGTCTGGTAAACTGGACCTTTTTCCATTGCAGAAAAAGGGTCTCATATCCAAAATTCATTGTCTAAATTCTCAAAAATATTATTCAAAATCTTCAATTAAAATCTAAATAATGTTCTTTTTGTGTTGTTGACAACAAAACCATGAAGTTTAAGTTCATTTTATTCTAAGAAATTTTCTAGGAATGGAAAGAAAGACACTTTTCCATTCATAACTTCATTTGTTGCTTCTTTTGTTGTCCTTGTTAAAGCTTTCATTTTGTCATGAATCATGAATCATGTTGTGTTTTTACCCTGAAAATCTTTATTCAGCTCATCAAACCATTGGAAGATGTCAGCCAAGAATGCTAGCCTGAAAAGCTACTACTCATCTGTAAATTTGTCACTAAATGTATACTTGCTATCAGAGAGGAAACTTGAGCCTTAAGAGAAGAAGTCTTAAGGCTCTCTCCAGAGGTTTATATAAAAACATTCTACTGTACTTAGATGAATAGCTAAGGTAAGATCTATATGTCAAGGACATATTTTTTTTTAATATATAAATTTATTCCTCTCTTTCAAAATATCCAATTCATATAAACGAGCAAGAGAATTTCCTTTAGAAAATGCTTATGCTTGCTACCCATTTCTTCACATAAGATTTCAAATAATCTGGAATTATCTGCATTTGTCTTTATGAAATTAGTGGTCTTCACTGCTTCTATTAATACTATTTTCATATCATTTGAACATTTCTTGGTAACTAGAGCTTCTTTGTGAAGACTGCAGTGGATAAATTTTGCCTTTGCAACAAGCTTCTTTATCTGGAAAACAATACTAGCATACTTACTAGTCATAGCTAATTCACTGTAAGAGCATATTCTAATGGATTTCTCCAAATTTTTATCATGCTGAGTTACAAAGTGATCAAGATTATGAAAGTTATTGTATGCTATTGTCCAACTTGGAAGTTGTTTGCAGAACAAAATTTCTTCTGCTACAGCAAGGATAGAATCAATATATTTAACAAATGCTAGCAACTGTGCCATATTGGTGCAATCTGAACTCTCATTCAGCTGTACAACAAAGTATTTTGTGGACTTCAGTTTACTGATGAGTTTCTCATCCAAATCATTAGCCATACTTGAGATTCTGTGAGAGACAGTATCATTGGACAAAGAATAATATTCAGCAGCTGATTTGCTTGTATTTCACCAATAACAAATGCAATATCTTTGGCAGCAGGCAGTAATATGAGTCGCCATCAGTGTAGGGTTTTCCAGTTCTAATTTTTCTAAAATTATTATTTGTTAAATCCCATAATCAAAATAACTTTGATAGATTAGACTATAAAATTGACAGACTGGGATAAAAAAATCAAAATTCTATTGAGCTATTCAAATATAAACAATGTTTGTTTACATATAATTTAAAAAAATATTTCAACAATTGAAAAAATTTAGGAATCACCATCAAAAGGGCATATTTTCAATGAAAACTGAAAAAAATCAATTTGCAAAAGCTGGATTAATAAAATTAGAATTGAATTTTTTTTTAACTCATTTTTTTATTGTTTTGTATAATTTCTTTCCACTTCCATGACATGTATAAATGTCAAAGGCATTCAAATGGTTAATTAATATCCTAAGGAATGACAAGGAAGAGTATAAATATGACCAACAAATAGGTGTATATGTAGTGTTTATAATTATTAAAGATAATGATAAGCTTAAAAAATGACAGAAATCATAGTGATAGATTACAAGAACATAAACACGATTTAAAACAGGCAGTTTATCTGATGCTCTTAAAAGAAGATTCTACAAAAATGAATTAGTATTTGTTTTGTGGTTTAAGGACTGCTTAAATAGTGCTGTATTGTCTTTGCTAATAATTATAATCCAGTAAAAGCAGTATAAAAGAAGAATCTAAGAAGATTCTACAAAAATGAATTAGTATTCGAATGGAATGGGACTAGTGATAGTGTCACAATGTCAAAGAAGGAAGAATAAATGAATCTATTGAAATTATACAAAGATGACTAAATTTTTGCAATTGATGCCTTGTAAGAAAGGTGTAGTTGCTACCTAACATAATGAAGGTCATGCAAAGTGCTAAACAATGTCACTTCACTTGGTTATTAATGCTAACATATTAATTTTGCAATCTTATTATTTAATTGTATCAAAAATGAAACATTATAAGAAGTTGTAGTACTATATGTTTGATGCTAATTTTTTATTTACCACTCCTGTTTACTCTATTGAAGAATAAATGATGACAGCTTTTAAAAAAATAGGATGAAAAATTATTATGCAAGTTTTTTGAGAATTATTATATATTAGTGAAAGTTAGATAATAAATTTGAAACAATTTGACATCTTTTATTTTAAAAATAATTTAGATTAAATCTACAGATCCTTCAAATATTTTTATTATTATTATTATTTTTTTTATTTTCAATTTATGCCAATAATAGTTTTATTGAGTTGCAAGTATTTGAAATTCTGACACTATAAACTTTTCTTGAGAATTTCATGGGTAGAGAAGAAAACAAACAAGGGGATTTTAAGAATGACAAGTGAAGTTTCTTGGCTATTATAAAAAAGAGGAAGACAAGAAATAATTGGGACATTTACCAAGACATAATATCTTACAGAAAAGATTATTAGAAGGAATAATTGAAAGAAAGAGAAGATGGGATAGACAGAGAACTACTTGAAGTGATAACATCAAGAATTAGCTTTCCTCTTCATACAAAGAATGTGCAAGGGAAGCATAGATGCAAACATTGTGTCAGCATTTGACAGTAAACCTCTTGGAAGGAAATTACATTTGAGAGAAAGAGAAAAAGAGAGAGAGAAAAAAGAGAGCAAGAGGCAGAGATATTAGATTATTAGGTCAAATAAATGGCATTCTATAATACTAATAAAATGAAATTATAGTCATTGAATATTTTATCTATTATGAATTAGTAGTTTTATTAAAAAGAAATGCTATTTAATTATAGGTATTTAAAGTTGTTATTCAATCAAATTATTTTCTAAAGAACCAGTGATGTAATTTTAAAATGATCTTAAATATAAAAAAACTCTTAAAAATAATAAAATAACTGAAGTGAAAAAATTATTATGCTGTAATTTTTCATTTCAAATCTTACCTCTTTTTAAACGAGGCCGATCCTTTGTTAAATCTTCAAGAGATTTTTTCAAAGGTGATGGTTTTTCTTTAAAAAATTCTGATAAAACTGACTTTGGTTCCTATTAAAATTATATAAATAATAAATAATTAATATATAATACAAAAATTAATTATCATCATTTAAAAATTCATTATTTTTTTAATAATAATAATAATAATAATAATAATAATAATAACAATAATGAAAATAAAAAAATAGAAAACTCAACACACAAGATGTATTATGACAGAACAATCCTAACAGACAAAACCATACACCACAACAGACCAGACATCACTCTCATAGACAAGCAAAACAAAGTTACCTACATTATAGACATCTCAATACCTGACACACACAACATCCAGGATGCATTCACCCAGAAAATTAGCAAATACACAGAACTCTCTCAAGAAATTAAGCGTCTCTGGGGAATGCAAAAGATAGTTATAGTACCCATCATTCTCTCCTCCACAGGAGTAATCCCTCATACATTACACAAAAGCCTCAAAACACTAGATCTACATCCAAAGACATACATAACACTACAAAAAGCATCTCTACTCAATACATGCAACATAGTAAGAAAGTTTCTCAACTCTGACACAGACAGTTAACTCACAATTAAACATCACAAGTAGCTATGTCTTGACTCGTGTCCGACATAGCACTTTGACCCGGAAATATTCCGTGCCCACATTGATGTACTATAACAATAATAATAATTAATTATAACTTAAATATTTATATTATTTATATTTATTCTATTAATTTAATTTAATTGAACTGAGTGAACATCTCTAATTTTTAAATTTGAATTTGATGTTTGATTCTCATTATAGTCTGTATTCTTTTTGTAAAGTGATAAGGATTGATATTTTTCAACCAAAAATATTCCTTTAATTAAAATTTTTTACTATCTTAGTATTGAGATTTTTTAAAACTAATGATTACTACTGATTAATGCTAGATTTTACATTGTGACTATTATGTCTAAGCAGAGTTGTTAAATATGAATTTTGTTTATATTCTATCGTTTTACATTTAAAATTGTGGATAACGTTCAAGGAGAAATGCCATATTCTTTAGCAATGTAATTGTTTTTCTTTTCAGCATCTATTTGATCTAATATCAATTTTTCTTTAATTATAAATTATCATCATTTTTTGTTTTTTCTGCTCATTTCAACAGTCATGAAAACAGAAAAGTTTCTGTTTTCATTACAAGTTTCTTAAAAGTACTAGTAAAAATAAATTCACAAAAATTGGACAATTGAAAACTATGCAAATACATATAGAACAGTGGTGGCCAACCCTGCGAGCGCAAGTGCGCCTGCAGTTGGTCTGTTATGTGCCTATGGCAAGATTTCCAAAAAATTAATTTAAAAATATTATCATTTAACTTTTTTTAATCATATGAAAATAATTTCAAAATAAGTAATAATAATTTTATTTCATCTGTTTTATTAATTTGAGTTTGCTGTAAATCTACTAAAATACCATTTTTATCTACTAAACGAGAATTGTAATTTACAAAATTATAAAAAATAAATAAATAACTAATAATTATAGCCTAAATGTTTTAATATGTCCAGACTTAGCACAAAAATCTTTGATCTACCGACAGTAGTTGGCATGTTCCGAAGCTGTGCAGGAAAAGGCTCGTGCGGACTCGGTTTGCATCATTCTCATTCGTGCTGAAATGTGTACTGTTTGTCTACCACAAGAATAGCTCCCGCCAGGATGTCTAGTTAGTGGCGGTCGCTATAGCAACAAGACCTGTCCATTTTGAATGGGGGTTAAGCATGTGAGGATTCATATTTATTTTCATTTGTAAAATATAAATATTAGCATATAATTAATATATGAAACAGTTTTCTTTCATTTGATGAATCGATTTAAGTAATTACAAAAAGAAATGATGATAATAAAAACATCGCCAACACGCTATCAAGGCGTTCAGTAAGCCAAAATGGATGCCTTTCTTCTGGCTTCCCCTGTCGAAAATGGAGCGAGTCTTGTTTCCACATCAACAGACATGCACAGACTTTTTGGCGGGAGCTATTCTTGTGATAGACAAACAGTATGTATGACGACGACAATGGTATATTATGCTTGTAAATTGATATTAAGGACTGAATTGTGTGTATATTGTATTGAATGGTTGTTTGCAATAATTCACAAATTCATTAAAGTTATTTTTGGATAAAAATACTTATTTATAACGACAAAAAAGAATTCTACTTAATATGTCTGAAGCAAGATCAAGTAAAACGCCACGTTTTTAACTTATGCAGAAGTGGCTTAGCAATTGCAAAGTATTAGAACGTTTTCTTAATTTGATTGTTGAAATAAAAGCATTTCTTGAACGAAAAGGGGAAAGTTATAGTACATTGTTGAAATAAAAGCATTTCTTGAACAAAAAGGGGAAATTTATAGTCTTCTTGAACAAAAAGGGAAAATTTATAATATTCTTGAAAATCCTAACTAGCTAGGTGATTTAACTATTTAGCTGACATTTCTCAGAAATTAAATCAGCTAAATCTTGAACTTCATGATGAAAATAAAAATTTGGTAGATATGGTAAGTGCTATTAAAACATTTAAAGGTAAATTAAGTAACCCTTTGGAGTTCACATCCTTGGCGTTAACCATTTGGAGTTCACATCCTTGGCGCATTTCCTTAAATGTCAAAAATATTTCTAGAAAATTAGTTAGATTCCCGAATATATGTTAATTATCTAACTAAATTAAGTAATGATTTCAATGAAAGATTTAGTCAATTTGACGATTTGAAACTGATTTTACTTTTTTATTTTTTTTTCAAAATTCTAAGAATAACATTGACATACTACTTTAAGTACAGAATCAATAAATTTAATACAATAAATATAGAAAATTTAGAATTAGAAATTAAATGGAGAATTATTTTAAAATGGTTTACTGGCTGATGCTGATTATATATATATATTTTTTAATTGGAATTTTATCAGTCAGGCAAGTTCTAAATATTCTGTCTTCGAAATTTCTTCTGAAAAGCTGGCAGTCGAATAGCAGTAACATGAAGTATGCTACTATATTATTAAATATGCTTAGGCCTATGAGTTGCAGTAGCTTAATTTTAATTTTGGCAAATTCTGCTTCATCGCTAATTCTAAAAATATTTATACTATTCTATATCGGGTTGTGACACACGTAACTACTGATAGTTTCAACACAAGCAGCTGTTTTATCATCTCCACTCCCATTATCTCTTGTGAAGTGACGTGCTGCGTGGGTCTTGTAGATTGGAATGGAGAGTTTTTCCCTATACGATCTTAGTCACCCAATTAAACGTACCGTTAGCTTGCTTCGATTTTCACCAAGAAGGCATTAGACTGCCTAATTTGGCTTGCAAATGCTACTCGAAAATTTCGAAATAATTTGATATCCTTTCCTCCTCGTTCGCTTAAAAAAAGTTATTAAAAAGTAACCAAGTTTAGCACAATTAAACATGAGTTTCTGGTTACCGGAACGATGCAATTTGTACTAATCGCACTCGCATCTCTAATTATTTCCATGTGGATGCGAAAGAAGCGATTTACGTGTGGTTATTATAGCAATGGAGGAAGTGACAGACTATTTAAAAATAAGACCCTGTAACAACGCTTCTCACTGTCACTAGCCTGCCTGCTACATTGTCACATCGTGACACGGAGTGCCTCATTAACTCCAATTGATTTAGCGAAGATGGGCATAGTCGCAGATTAGAAGGCAATTGCCGCGTATTATTATCTCGTGTCAAATATGGATCCTGTTCTAAACAACTAGGCATTCGAATTTTCGTAAAGATAAACGTTATGGGCAAATCCCTGACATTGTTAGATAAATTCCGCCTGTTTAAACCTTCAAAACTGTAAAATTTGCACTAATTAACCGAATAGACTAATAACTGTTCTCACATCATATATATATTTCCTATAAATTGCCACAACTCCTTTTAACCAGAGTTGAATATCGTAAAAAAGTCTAAACTAACATATTTTCTAATCCAATTTTATGCGCAGAAATCGAAGCGTGAAAGTTTGGCATCTTAAATACAAAAGTAAAACATCCTAGTAGAATAATTCGTTAGGGGAAATCAATACAGGACGCCATTTTTCAAAATGGCGCACTCAAAAATGGCGGATGAAAATTATCGACTCAATTTCTGATAGAGTTACGAAATCCGATGTACGCGGAATAATAATTGAAACATTGTACGTAAATATGATACTGTGTAGGATATCCTATTT
The DNA here is from genome assembly GCA_000484575.1 of Olivierus martensii. Lineage (NCBI taxonomy): Eukaryota > Metazoa > Arthropoda > Arachnida > Scorpiones > Buthidae > Olivierus > Olivierus martensii. Next base: position 40,316 of record AYEL01070612.1, on the reverse strand, counting down.
TTAAAATTTTATCGTCCAATAATTCTTTAGTATTTAGATGACATCACGTCTAGTCTGGTGCAATCGATACGGTAGTCATAGAAACGTCCAGCGAGATCTCGTCTAAAAGAAGAGAGTTTACTTCGGTTACGATGGAGTAGACCAATATAAACTATCGTTGAATAATGAACTGCATACGATAAAAATTTATAAGTTTTATTTATAAACTAACGTCTCATATAATTTTAATAAGAAGAATCGTTTGTTTATTAATATTACTCAGTAAACACGTCACATTTCCCATTGTGATGTTTTATTCTTCTTATTGTTACGTCTTATTTATTTATTTATTGTTTTAACGTATTTTTTTTATGCAGTATAAATTTGAAATAACGTTCGGATTGTTATTAAAACGTTTTTAATTTCTCATAAAAAGAATCGTTTGTTTATTAATATTACTCAGTAAACACGTCACATTTCCCATTGTGACGTTTTATTCTTCTTATTGTTACGTCTTATTTATTTACTTATTGTTTTAACGTATTTTTTTTTATGCAGTATAAATTTGAAATAACATTCGGATTGTTATTAAAACGTTTTTAATTTCTCGAGAAAAATGCGATTCTGATGAAATATCGTCTCGCACTGCTAGGTGTAGTTACGTGATATTGCGTGATTTGGAACGGTTAATCTGAATTGTCGACGACGTTTTGAATTGTTTTTAAATCAGTTTGTTGCAGGAAGTTATTATCTGTTGATATCTTTTAAACCTGATAGATAACATTGTTTCCGAATTAGATTTGAAAAGTGTTATCCATCTCTCTCCAAATTGAAAAAAGTCTTTTCGTCGAAAACGGGCAAAAATTGAATAAATAACCAGCAAGTTCGATATGCAATTCTGTTTTTTGCAATATTAAATCGCTTCGCCAGCGAAATTAATATATATAAAAAATTATAGCATTTACTGAGAGGAAATATCCGCTCTTTAATTATCTTTATGGGGTCGAGGACGCGCTAATTAGTTAACGCCATAGGAAAGTTCAGCATTTATTTTTTGATATGTTGACGTCTGAATACGTCGACCCCTAGACAGTTTCCATATTTTGAATACTCTGTACGTGTCCCACATAGAAAGGGGCCGCTCCCTAAAGACAAGAGTTATCCAGTTCCAAGGTTAGCTATGCAGTCAGTGTCTATAAATAATTTTTACGCAACATGCTTCGCACTAAATAATTGGTTACATAAAAAGAATCGTAATCCGTTCGAGAGGCGACAAATAACAATAAAGTTTGGAGACTATTTCTATTCTAGACCAACCAACCCGAAAGAGGAAGAAGTGGTCGAGACCTCTCATGCTCTACAAACTGTCCTAATCTTGATAGGATAGTTTCCGGTGACTCATCTATTACGATGACGAAACCTTTAGAGTTTTTTACTTCTTACTAACCCGCCACGTGATACTTTTCTAAAAAAAAGGGCGTATTGGATTGACGGCGGCCCCCTAAAACATTAACGATACCTATCTTGTCCCGGATTTTAATAAAACATAAATTGCGCGCCTAATAATAAAAAATGCCACTAAAAAACAACTTCCTCCGGATAGTTGTTTAGGTACTTTTTTTTTGCGGTTAAGGACCAATTTTCCCGTGTTTTCAAGCTTCAAAATTTATCAACAGAGAAACAAATTCGACAAATCTTTAAAACAATCGATACAGATAATTTTATCCAGAAAATTGAATGTCTATGTTTTATTTAATGCTACAATAAATAACACAAGTATGACTGGGTCATATATGTCACGATACAGTGGCTATTGTGATGGAAAAGTAGACGTTATTATTGAAGATGAGGACATTTGTCATTGTGGATAGATATTCCGTTCTCTTTCACAATCGCTAGAGAAAATAGCCAAATATAATCTCTTGAGCAGAGATGAGAAATTGCTATTTCCATTTACATCTTCAACAATGGTCAATTTATTTTAAATAAAGTAGATAATACTTTATAGGAAATACTGTTTTAAAAAGATATATCTCAGCTTTATGCATATTATTAAGGTGTCGATACCGATATGATTATTATTATTATAATCATACGTTTCTCGTATGTTAGATTGATTGATTTATTACTGTAACAGTAATAACTGGTCATGATATACTCATTAAATCTACTTATTGTAATTTTATAGGTATAAAATATTAATTTATAGTCGAGAGTTGATAAAAGGTGGTTTGATAGATGCGGCGTGTGTCATCACCCTAAGCATGATTACAGTTTTAATTTTTTAATAAGATCGTGACTAAATTTAGGCGAGTCTGCATAAATAACTTTATTGCGGGAACAGGAAGATTTATTCTTGCTGTTTTTTTTAATAAAAAGTATTAAAAAAATGTAGCTTTACAGAATATTAATTCGAGTAAAGTGACAAGTCGAATTTAGAAAAATTGGCATTTGTTATATGTATTTCGAATTTAATATTTTGTACTCGATGGAGTATTAAAATTCAGGGAGGTTTCTCACAGCAGATTGATGATAGGAAGGATGCGAGTCAACGCTTCATCCATTTGTCATTTTTTTTTATTATTAAAGAAATCGAGTTGGGTACCTCATAGTCTGAGTATATCATTTTGCGGTCGGTTTTAATGTATTCAGTTCGTTCGTTTGATGTAAGATTTATCATAATTTCTACGACTGGGACTAGGGAAATATGTATTAACAAGATACATGTCAAAATTTATGATTATGGTGATAGTTAACAATTTATTTAATGAGTATTAACTGCCTACGGCCTTGAAGTTCGGCTTTCCCATTTTTCACCATGCAATACGCTCTTTCTTGAGATTAATCGAACCGAATTGAACCAGATTAAAAAAATAAATTTCATTATATTATTCTCCCTTTTTTTAACAGTACGATTACAGTTGATTTAATTTCTAATTCTAGCATCCACGCACCATAATCCAACGTAATCCTCTTTCTTAAAATACGCTTTACAGTCTGGTTTCGCGGATGTGATGTTATTGTTTTTTTTTTATTTTTTAAATTTTTGCAATAGTTTGGAAGATATATTGCTTATTCTATTTACTTCTTCCGCAAATAATCACTTTAATTCGTTACCAGAAAAGTTACCTCTTTTAGGGGCAAGTCGTTAGGAGATTCTAACGGCGCCTTACAAAGGGAATTCGGAAGCTGTGATGTCATGGTTCACCCATTCGAGTGAATGGCACATTCCAGTAGAAGGGAAGCTCGATCTATTGGGGAATTTGCGCACATTTCTGGATTTTCGGAGTCTGACGCATCGAGTTACCCCACTGAGGGATTGCCACATACAACACACACGAATTGACACACTTCATTCAGTATCGGTACATAAAGCACACGTTCGGTTCTAAATTCACTAACTGATGACACTCTAGAACGGTAGAACGATATCTCAAGTAATACAACACACACGAATTGACACACTTCATTCAGTATCGGTACATAAAGCACACGTTCGGCGCTAAATTCACTAACTGATGACACTCTAGAACGGTAGAACGATATCTCGAGCAACTTTTTTAGAATATTAGGAAACATTTCAGCTAAATATTTAAGTTTAAAAGACCTTTAAAGTATTTGTTTAGCGACTTCATTTCATTCAAAGAGCTTAAGGTATTTTCAGAACAATGTTAACCCATGCGTCAAACAGCTTAAGGTGGTCGTGCAGAAGAATATAAGGGATTCATTAAAGCAAAATAAATAAAAGCAGCAGAAAAAAGAAGAAAAAAATGATTTGATCGAGTTTTCAAAAGTTAAAAAAAAAATAAAATACGAAATATTTTCAATTACTGAACCTGACAATTAATTAATTAATGAAAATATACGTTTAATAGTATATAATCAGTAAAGAAATATAAAATGTTTTAATTAATAATCTGAAAGATTAGTCACACACTTACAGGAATTTGCAGAGAGTTCATCTCGGTGTTCTTTCGCAAATATAGGGGGTTAAAAAGTGTTCAAGGTGGAAAAAAATGTTTCGTATTTCCAACAGGAGGCGCTGCATCCGTTCCTCCTTCCTATTGGCTGTCTAGTACTCCACCCATTGCGGTATTCCGTCAGGCCGGAGGTTCCTTCTGTCGCTCGCTCGCTTTTCGGCCCTGTAAAGCTCCTGAACATGGAAGGAGTTTAAAAACTTAAAAGTATATATATACATAACTACTGTAAAGTAAACAGTATAAACAAAAAAGCTGTATATCTGCCTACCATATACAGATTAAATTTACGAAAATTGTTAAGAGGTAAGACCCAATTTTCTAAATACCCATGTTTTTTTGGTTGTTTTTTAATATATATTTTATATGTATATAAATACTAGTTATAAAATAGCCAAATTTTCGGTCGCGAGAAATATTTTAGTATTTACGAAGCTGCCAGAATTATCTGACACTAATAAAACGTGAAGCCAGACTGCTAAGCAGACTGCAGACACCCCCAATGGTTATCCCCAAAATTCTTCTGATACGTCACATACTCTCAGAAATTCGTTTCGAAACTCTGACTCATTTCTTAGATATATTAATTTTTTTTATTAATTTTTACAATTTTTCATTTAATTATATACACAGAACTGCGTATTGCTCTGTTTATAAACGAAGTTTATCCTTTTTTTTCTTGCTTAAAAAATATATCGTGCTATATTATATGTTTACGTGAGCGTATTAATATTGTGCTTTCAACTAAGTAGCATAAAATTGTGTTGTGTTTACGTATTTTCTTCTAATCGATTAATCTTTCTTAAGGCTCCTTTCTGCGAATTTTATCTTTAAAGAATATCCAGTTTCTTTCGCTCATCTTCAGTTTCTTTTTTCCAGATTTCTCGTTCACGTAGCGCATTTCTGGTTTTCTAGCGATTTTTCGAGGTCTCGTTTGTGTGAATTTTCATCGTTTTCGGTTTTATAACCTCCATTTCTATTTTAGAATATTCTTATTCTCGAAATATTTCGGTGATTTTGGCCCCTTCTCCATATTTCATCGAATGCTCGATTCCGGTCCATCTTGTCCTGAGGGTTTTCAATATTACATGCAGAGGAGAAAACTGCGTACAGAATTATAAATGTTCTAGTAAATTAATAAAAAAAGATTTTCGGTTATAAACGAGTGTGGCGAATTATTGACGACGAAAGTAGCGTGTGTAAAGAAGTGAAACGGAGAAAATAAGTAGGTTGGGGTCGAAAATTTTGGCAAAATTACAATACGCAAGAACATCACGCACACTTCTGTAGGAGAGAGAGAGAAAAATTAAAAACGTAGGTGGGATAAAATATTAATTCCAAAGAAGTGTTGCTATATTATTTATACGTAGTGTTTTTTATATATTTTTTCCTCTTTCATTCGGTGGGGCATAGAAAAATTTATAGTTGCAGACTATACAACACGACTCCAATGCAGTTAAACAGTGCAGACTGCGTCCAGACAGCGATATACATCAACCACGCCCCTACCTTGACTGGGCATCTATAAAATATCAGATTTACAGGCATGATAATGCAAAATTAGTTTAAAAGTATACGTGAGAGTTGTTGTAAAGATCGTCGACACGTCTACGTTCCTCTTCGGTGACGTCACCAAGTAGGAAAAAGCTTCCCCGAGTAGGAAGATGGAGTCATATCGACTTCACTTAAAATAAATTTCTCCCAGTAGGTAATAAATTATTGGTTCGAGTGCCGAACGTTGAAAGAATTAAACGAATATTCCACTCAGAAATTTTACCTCCGAGAATGATAAATGTAAAACGGTATCAATTAACCGGAATAACTACCTCTTAATCGGATCACGTAGTTATAATTCATCGGTGTACGCCGTTTAAATGCTCATTTCGTCTCAGTTTAAATTTTACCAAAGGAGCGTGAGCGATTCGGATGCGATGCAACATTATTTTACTTTTTTTTTTTTTGCTTTTCCTGTTCAGTCGGCGATGATTAATTGATCCAGAAAATGTTACTTTTGATTTTTATGATCGTTTCTGTAAATAATTTCTGACGTGCTTTACTATTATTCTATTTATATATTGACTATACGTGTATATACTGTATACACATTCGAATTTCAAGTTCATTCGGCTATAACTTCATTTCGGAATGGGGAAAAATTTTCCAAAATTTTATTCTTGAATAGATTAATCATTACTTTATATAAACCATTAAAAGAAAGTTACTAAGTATTTTAAAATTTTCACGGATCCGGCGATTTTGCGGATTTGGGAAAGTTCCAATTGGATATTTACAGTAGAAGCATTCACTTAAAAAACATTTATAACACTGTACAAATATATGCGTATATTTTAAAATACTTAAAAATAGTTTTAGAACATATTACTCTCTTTAAAAATATGTGTATATCGGTTTCGTAAGAACGATAAAAAAATAAAAAATAGTGCAAAATATTCCCAAATTTTCTAGAAGTTTACAAAAAGTTGTTTATCGACATTGAAATGTTTAGAGATGATTAGAAGTTTTAGGTGCTCCTAAAAACATTTATAGGTATCAGAATGGGTCAAAATCTGTTTATTGGCTTTATAAATATTCTAACATGTTGTTAGTAAAGAATTTTATGAATTTTTAAGGCGTATTTACCAATATTACATTTCTAAAAATTATTAAAACGTTTTATTGAATGCGAACAAAAAAAAAAAAATTGTTTTGCGGGTTACAGGTTTGTAAATGTTTAATATTCCAGGAAATTTTTAAAAAATGGAGAGGAAAATTTAACATGTCGTTTTATAAACTATCCTGCGAATAAATATCGGATTTTATTATTAAATTTCTAAAACAGGAATACGAGAACTGCAGTGTCCAGGTGTTGTTGTTGCAGACAGGTGGTTACAGGTGAACGAATTTTAAGAAGGTGAGGTTATTTTAAAAGATTTAGACATTTGTCTTAAAAGTGATAGCATCATCACGTTCAGGTGTTGGCTTTTCTATGCTTCAGTGCTCCAGACTTGAAGTAATTCTTAACGAGATTTTTTTATTTTTATTTTTTCTATTCGTAAAAATCTCTGACAGGAACTATATATATATATTATTTTACAGTAGTAGTAGTAGTAGTAGTAGAAGTTGATAAATGCTGTTACTGCAGGGGAAAGTTCTCACGGCTGTTTCTATTTCTATTTTTATTTTTTTTGTAATTATAAAATTCGCAGTTTTATCAATTTAGAAAATGTACTTTTATGGATAAAAAAGATCGACAGACAGACGCATAAAAAGTTAAAGAAGTTTGCTTACTTTTTAAGTCGTTAAATGACTGTTGTTAAATCATTAAAAATGATTTAGTTGAACAAATACGAAATTTTTTCCCTCCTCTTAAAAATCGAGAAAAATGGAAGAAATGCCAAATTTTGTTGTTGCTGAAAAGGATTAAAACTATAAGAAAGAAGGAAAAGAAAAATATTACATTCTTTGGACTCGACTAAGATTCGTAATTGGTCGTAAAGTCCTTCCTCTGTTCATCAGAGTAGAAGATTAAAATTTATTTCCACCACCAACTACGTTCTATTGGACAAATTATTATTTATACTTTAAATTCAGTATTTTTAATGATTGACTGCTCGATCATTATTGAATGACAGTTTGAAACGTTTTAAGAGTTTTATTACGATGCAAATGCTTCCATCAGTTCCGCTACCATGTTTTATTAGAGAATTAAAAGAAGAAAGGGGAGAAAAGAAAAATAACCTTTCAGTATAAATTATGTTAAATAAGATTTTAATAACATGCCAAAAGTTTGGGCGGAGTCTCTTTAATGGTACGACTCAGTCCAAACGTAGTTTATTCAATTATAAATGCGGAAATACTAGTTTTTGTATATAAATTTAGTTCTGCATGCTAATTTTCTTAAAACTGTGACTCATATATCGTATGAGTGGTTAGTTAAACAAGGAAAAGGAAATTTAAAATCGATTTTTAATAGTGCAATTCCTTATTTTTATTTTTTTTAATTGAGTGACTAAGTTTGTATATGGAACTATAACAGTTTTGTTAACATGGCTAATGAAATAATATTTTAACTATTAATTCTCCCACAGAAGAGTACGTTATCTGCTTAGAATACAGATTTATTCCCGAAAGGAAAATCTCACGAAGGTTATCATTTCCAGAAGAGAAAATGCGTGATATGATAGCACGCTCACGCCAAGAATATTGATAGTAACGCAGATATTCCCAAAACGAATACATTTGTCGAAGTTGCTGAAAGAAAAGCCACGATAAACTTTATGAAAGAAACACTGAGTAAAGTTTAAAAATGCTCGATTTGAACTTGTACACTTCGTACTTCCTGTTAGGAGTTAGCAAGTCGTGATTGACACTCCCCTCATTTGTTGACAGATTCGACGTAACGGTTAAAAATAGAACATCCCATCTCCCACCACTAAAATTTGCTACATTACTGTTCACGTCTAGTTTTAGAAAGCAGTAAATTTTCTTTCTTTTAAAAATAAAAATAAAATATATTTCTATGTAATTTTATTGTATTATTCTCTTTTTTTTTGTTTTCATCTGTTAATAAACAGATTTAACGTCCACTTTTATTATTTAAAAGTAGAAGAAAGAGAGAGACATTTAGTTAAGTGAAGAAGAAAAAAATGCAAGGATCGGATTAAATAGACGGAATATTAAACTTTAAAATGAAATTATGATTTGATGACTTCATTAGTTTTAATTAATAATTTAATAAAAGAACATTGATTTGATGATGATGATATAGAAAATTGAAGAAATTATAAATCATTTTCTTCATTTTTTATGTAACGAATGGCTTATTGTCTTTTAAATGAATGAACTCGGAAAGGAGGGAGAAAAAGCGAGAAAGAAAGAGAAAGGAACTTAATTTTAAAGTTTGACTGATTTTATTATGAAGAAAATTACTTATAAATTGTTTAGAAATCGTAAAAAGAATTATTTCTCGAAATACGAGTTCTATATATAGATTTTTGTTTTAAGATTATTATTCTACCATAGCACGAATACGGCAGATTCGTGTTAAAATATAGTTTTAAATTATTTTAAAAGCGGAAATTATATAAAATAATTTAATAATTTATATTCGAAAAATAAACGGTTACGAAAATTTACATTTATTCGATACTATCCGTGTTAATAATTCATTATAAAGTGATTTATTATTAATAAAATGTCGAGAATTTTTTTTTTTTTTTTTTTTTTTTTTTTTTTTTTTTTTTTTTTTTTTTTTTTTTTTTTTTTTTTTTTTTTTCGACGCTCTTCCGATCTTTTGCTATGGGTAATTCATCAAAAGCTTTTTCGTGCTAGTATAAAAAAATAAGAGTTAAATTGATATTTTTTATATATAAAACAGGAAAAATAAAATATATAAGTTCAATATATCGATATAAATAATAATAAAGTCGAAGATTTATTATCGAATTTTTGACGCCTTCGTACGAATTTTTTTGTTTAAATGTACTCAAGAAAATTATAAATGATTAAAATAAAATTAAAATCGAAGCTTTTTTTGCCTCGAAAAGAAGCTGAATCGAATCATTAGTAATGAATTCTTTACAAGATTTATAAAATATAGAAGGGAGAGAAGCATGCTAGACACGAACATAAATTTAGTTCTTCCAAAGAATGTTTCTTTAAGGCAAACCTACTTAAATTTTAAGGCGTGAATTTAGTTGGTAGTCACGCTCCTATCATTTGTAATAATAATTTTAAGAGTATAATACCGTTATATAAAAAGGAAGAAGAAGTAGAAACATAAATACTAGATATTAAATTGGATTAAATGTTCATAACTGTTAAATCATGTGTCTCCTATAGCAAGATTTAGTTGGGAATCGATTCTTGCCGATATACTCACTTCTATTGTTGCATTCGTGACCATGTTTTTGATATGTGCCAGTTATAGACTGAGATGCTGTACATAACGCAAATTTTGTGTGTGTAAAAATATGCTAAAGTCTGTAGTGAAGTTTGATTTATTAACGATTTTTATAGAACAGATAGCGTAATTAATGTTTAGCCGTATTAACATCGGTCGAAGAAGTGATACCTAATAAACTCTCCGCATGTGTGTGTGTTCCATGAGATGGTTCGATGAGTTTCGACATTCGAGAGACTGGAAGCTTACATTAATTATACGGTCCATATGGCATTTATGGCTCGAAATGCATTTTCTTGTTGAATTCCTATTTTTATCTTTATCCGGAGACGATGCTAATTTGAAGCACAGAATAAAAAATATTAAAAAAAGCGATTAATCATTACATGCAAATTAGATTTTATGATATTTTTGGTTTAGAATTCTGTCTTGTTTGTTTCCGGCTTTCTACTTGATATGACGCGAATAATGGTTTTAAATTAGCGAAAAGAAAGAATTTGAGAAGTAAAAATTTCTGAACTTTGTAAAACTATTCTTCTATAAAGAGTAGAATTGAGAATCAATTTTTATAAGCTTGTAGGAAGTAAAAACATTCGATCAATGTGTACCAGTGTTGTGTTTGCCATAGATATGGTAGACGTTAAGCTTTAACCTCGACCACAATGGAATTTATCCTGAGTGATGTGTCGAACTTTATTCCCAAGGGGTCGATTAACTTTTTTTTCTCTTTTATCCTCCCCCAAGTTTTGGCGATTCCAATCGTGTCTTCACTTATGTCTTCAAGGCACAAAATGTTTCTTGTCGGTTAATAGCTTTTATTCCTCTGACAAATTGCAAGATTACTTTTCCATCTAACTTCTTCCATTTTCTTCTATTTTTAAATATCTTTTAAGCAAATTCAATACGAAACATATCCATCAGACGAATGTTTAAAACGAAAAAAAAATTAAATGCCTTAAGAGATCCGCATTTTTCGACTGCAGAGCTTACATGCTATACAGTCTACGATACCATCTCACAAACCTTATTTTAAGCATTCCAAAACGCATATAGGAAGTGTTTCATGTGCTCGTATCGTTGATCTGGTCATTAACTTGGCGTGATACACGCTCCTTACGCGTTACGCTGTGTAATTGACGTCAGTTTTAGCTTCGTATTACTTTCCATCATGGCGTGTCACGGGTGGACGTCATATGTCGTTGCAAAAAGGAAGAAAAATATATAAAATTAGACTCTTCACCTATTTACAATTCATGCTGGGTCGACGTGATTTCAATATGTGATATCTGATATCTTTTTTTAAAAAAAACTAGTTTTACTATCTCTCCATCTGAGCATTTAAAATTCAGCAGCAGATGTCATATCTTTCTTTTTCCTTTTTTGAAGAAGTTATTCACAGGAATTCATACTGCTGCGGTAGACAATATCTATTGTTTTCCATTTTTAGTAACAAGTCTGTGATGCGAAAAGTCAGCACATGGAAAGAATCTGGAAGTAATAAAATTCCAAGTTTGTGGGGACCCCTTCTAAGACAAGGCGATATTTCTTTCCAAAAAGAATTATTACTGCTTAAGAATCATCTACTATTGCTCTTTTTTATGTGATTTTATTTTAGACAGACATGTCTGGCAAAAAATAAACCCCGAACGAAATAAAATCATTCGGTTTCTAACGTTTTAACGCTGCGAGTTATTCGTCAATGAAGAAACTGATTAGTTTACGTTTCCATTCATAAAATTGATTACATTGAAAGAAAGTAATCAATTTCTTCATTGATTATTGATGAATGGGAGTAAGAAATCGATTAAATATTTGTATTTACATTATTTACATTACGTTGATTGCATTTGTGAATGGTTGAAACCTTTCAAATTTATTCTTCGTTCCTGACAAATGAGAACAGTTGAACTCTGTATGCCATCTTTCTTTTTTTTTATGCTGTTTTAGCCGATTCTTGTCTTTTTGGCAAAGGAAAAAATTCAGTTGTTTCTCTTGTTTCTAACATATGGAAAAAGAAAAGCTTGCGTTTCTTTCAAAGAAATACAAACATCAATCGAAGTTCCGTTATCTATTCCGGAAAGATTCAGGCAAACATTCCGAAAAGAAGAAGAAAAAAATCCAGGGAACAATTCAATTTTTGTTTCAGAAATTCTACACGCATCCCACTAAAATAAAGTTGCAGAAAATATATAGTTCCCGAATGCTTGTGTTCTAATATTGATTACTGCACAATTTAGAGAATTTCTTTTATTGATTAATGTCGTAGTTTCTCGGAAAGGTTGTGTAGTAATTTAGAATGGCTGACATTCCAATATGGATACCATGTGGAGATTTAGCTGTGTGCATCTGTGGAAGAAGGATAAGGTATCTCTGTCTTAAATATAGAATTCCGTTAATCTCGTATAATTAGTTACTGTTTCACTCTTTTATTTTTTCGCTAATTTTAACCGAGAATACAGAATTTCGTAAAACCATAAATTTATGCTTTGTATAAAAATCCGGCGAAGAAAAATAAATTTAGATTTTAACATAAAAATTCGGTTGATTTATTCCTGCATACTCTTATGAATTTTTAAGTAACCAAGTTCGCCGAATTCGTTCCAGGTTGCTCTGAATAAAATCTTATTTGTGGATAGCCACATTAACAAACTTTCTTTTCACTCGCAAACCATTTATCTTGGAAATTACCAGTTGACATACACTCCATCAGATGATAATCAGTTGACATCTTAACGTCTCCATTATCTTCTACCAGAGTGACAACAACAGAGTTGTTTACTTAACTAAATTAAAAGTAAACATAAGATAAAAAGAGAGATTATCAAAAATTAACAGATTAAAACTTCCGGGATAACTTGGAGTCGATACCTATCTGCTAATTCTCGAATTTTCTTTAGGACCATGAAAGTAATCAGCAAATAATTGGAATGATTAATTATCTAGGATTGGTTGAAGATTGATACGATCACCTTTTTGTTCTTTTACAATAACATATCAATTTATCGTGTTGACATTTTTATCTCTCTACTTGCTTGATATAAAACATGCTCTAGATAAAACACATATAAGCTACTCTATTTTTTTTTAGGTGAGCTCTGTGCTACTTAAATGTAATTTGGTAGCTGAATAACGACTTAAAAGTTCTAATTTGGTGCGCTTTATATAGTAAGGCATATTAGACATCTCGAAATTTTTCTTAAAATGGATAATTTGCAAAAAAGTATCATAAATTAGTGCAGTTCTCTGCTAAAAATAACTCCGAAAATACGATTTTAACATTTTTGGTAGGCCATTAATACACATTATAGGTGATATATTAAGCATAAGTGATAGAGTAAGCCCCAAGAAAGAAATATCATTCATAATAATTGATCTATCATAAATCAATGAGGAAAAAATGATCCTTCATTTCTCCTCCTGCATCTCGAGAATTATCTAGGTTCAGGCGGAATTTAATGTGGTTTCTTTTATCTTTAACATATAACTATGCAATTAAATCTATGGAGTTTTTAACGGATTTTTTAAAGCAAAAGAACAGAATTAATCTCAGTATAAATTTAAATGCACAATGCACTTCTCTGTTCAAAAATTTATAAAAATTTATTTATATATGCCACACTACTTTCTCCAATTAAGTTCAATATTTAAATTCAGTAACTTTAATTTTTCTCGTTTCGTGATACTAATTGTATCCAACTAATAAATGTTACTTTAGTACTGTAATATTGAAGCTCTTCACTGCAATCCATTCCGTAAATAAGCGAAGCCAGCTTTACAGGGGGAGAGATAGAGAATAAGAAACGAAAATCTCGATCTCTAGAGAGAATTTTTTAGATAGAGGAATCATTAAATAATTGCAAAAATATTTTTAGAAAGATATATTAAATCGAAAAGTGAAATTTAATTTAATTTTATTTTATACATAAAATTTAATTTTTTTTTACATTATTTAGCATTCGATAGAATTTTTAGAATTTATTAAAAAGTGGAATTTTTTTTTTTTTTTGTTTCCTAAAGTACTTTTGCCAAGTTTTCATTGTTTATGAAGAAAAATATAAATGCACTTTTCTAATTTTGTCAAAGACGACTGAATCCATTAAATGGATAGAGATGGTTAAATGAAAACCTACCTTCCAGTCATTAAAATTTATTAGATTTCTCCTTTGCTTTCACTAAAGGGACGAACCTTGTTTTTTTTAAATTTTTTTTAAAGAACAAAACGGAATTTTCACTGCTAGGTCACCATTGTTGATGAAATGTTTATTCTTTAGAATAGAATAGAATATTTTTTTTAATTCTGATTTTTATAATATAATCCAAAAACTTCCAAAGAATTTTTAAGAATAAAAATGTATGTTAATGAACTGCATCATCAATTCATTTGTTGGATAATTTATTAAATATAAATAATCCGATCTTTATTGATGGTTAAGTGAATTTATGAGGATTGTTTACTAACTTCTACATTTATTTTGCTGTTTAAATTAGTATCTTTGCACAGATCTAGTTTACTAGTACCTTTTAAAGCCAAATCGTTGTTAGACGAGCGTAGTGATTCTCTTTAAGATTATTGTCACGAAAGGGTTTTATGGCACGAATAAGGCATTAAAAATAAGAGTGAATTGTTAAAGCCTACATTCTTTCGCAATTTTACATCCCTAGAGCATTTACACCACACACACACACTTACTCTCTAGAATAAAGTGCAAACATGGTTTACGCAATTTAGTGTGATGTCCATTTATTAAGGAGATTTTCGAGCAAGTTAGTTTAATTAATGCATTTACAGCAAAGCGAGAGAATAGAATATTTGTAGTTGCGAATGTTTTCCATCATTGAACAGTAATGCTCACAAGCAGCATAAATAGAACTCGCAAATGATCAGCAGCTATCGTTAGATCTAAATGTCGATCTCTTTATCTTTCGAAAATATTTATTTAAAAAAAATCCATTAAAGTTAAGTTCAGAATATTTTTGATATTCAGAAATATATTTTTCGTCATTTTATTAGTAATGATAGGCATTGATTATGTATCATTTATTGAATTTCATGCTAATGTATCTTGGCATCTATACTAATTAACCGAGTTGGATTAAATCTAATTTGATGAGGTTAAAGTTAATGGCTAATTCTGGATGATGAACTCTGATATATATAATGCACAAGTATCCGGAAGCGTGCTGAAAAATCTACTCTATGAAACTAATTTGGTATTATAAATACCTAGCTTTTTCCACAAGCGATCCGTTGAATTATTCGGAAAGTATAGAGTTTCTACAGAAAGTCCATTGTTCGTGACTCTGTTAGTCTTCTCTGTTAATACAATAGAGCAATTAATTTGAATATAAATGAGTCTAACCCATCTGCAGTGCTCATTTGTAGATCCATACTGTTTTTCCTGGACATCGAAACAATAGTAGGACACGTATCACGTGCAGCGTCATGGACCGATTCCTGGCGACATTTACGGACTGATGGATATGGGAAGGGTTATTGGCATGAGACGGCGGTTGCCTAGACAACAAGTGATGACGGAGGACGTTGCCTAGCAACTTGGACAGATATTCTTCACTACAATTGATTGGAACTGTTTCGCTTTAAATGCAAAGAGGTGTGATCGTTCTTCTTTAAAATGCGTCCTTGCACTCTGAGATGTGTGTATATAGGATTTGTTTTATATTTATTAAAGTGGATACATTCAAAAATTTTCACGCGTGAAAGGAATTTATTCAGCAATCGTAGATTTTTAACTGATAATTCGGGCCATTTACTCTGCAAACAAAATTTTTTCCGAGATTAATAGTGTAACAATATGAATGTAATACTCTAAGTTTTGTTGAGTTTTATTTAAAAAAAAATCTCTCAATATTTTAAATCTAGACAGAATAGTTTGTCTTTCACTTCTCTTGATTTCAATTTCTAAATATTATGATAATTTTAAATTAAATATTCTAATAAAAGGTATAAATCTAGATCAGAATTAATTCGGTTTTGATTAAAAAATGCAAAAAAAAAAAAATGAACCGACAATAGTTGAGAAAGTGGCGTCATCTGTTGAACAAAAAAAAAAAAAAAAAAAAAAATGAACCGACAATAGTTGATTTCTTTTAAAAAATCCGATTAGCGATATCATTTATAATTAATAACAGTTTAATAAAACAATTCTTATCCCATTCAATCAAGGGACTATAATTGAGAAAGTTTATCAGAAACAAAGAGGACGCGCATCGATGCCTTAAGCAAACCAAGCGTGATATTGAGTAAAAATGGGGGAAAAAAGAAAAGAGAATTCTTTGTCAAGAAGGAAGTTTCTATTGTGAGGCGTCAGATACGACCTTGAAAAAAGCGTGCTTTTTGCTGACAGACTGTGTAAACGACCCTTGGAATATCTAACGAGAGCGTTGCTTTAATCTTAACAACGAATGTGTTCTAAGACCTCGAAATTATCGACCAGTTCGGGCAGTTAGAGGTAGTTGCGGTTTTACTATCTTTTCTAGTTTTTCTGTTTCCATTTTAAGTAAAACTTACGCATTTATGTGCTTCTTATTGAATACATTTTATTTATTTATTAAACTTATGATTTTGAATGCTGTTGTGTCTATTAACCGCCAAGAGAAGTGTTAAAATTTTGCAACTGCTACGGTTGCGGTACATATTGTTTATCTAGAGAAAAAACTAACCGTGAAAATTTTCGATCCAGTCGATTATATTCTGGCAGCTTCCTATCGTTAGAACAAAGTGGAACAAATAATAATATAGTTATTGCTTTTTTAAATCAGACAATCGTTATGGACCAGACCGGCCCAGGCCAGCCACACAGTCCGGTGGAAAAAGATAATGCACCAGACAAGATGGCTCGGGTCGGCCAAGCTACTGCCTTAAAAGAAGTTGTGAACGGAGATGGTAACAGGCACCTACTCAGGGAAGAAGTTGACGAAGATGCAATACCCACAGAAGTGCAGAGGCTAAACGGAGCGGCACACGAAGAAACCGATTTCCATTCTTCTGTCACAACTCTTCCGGATCAACCGGACGATCACGTGACTGTGATATCTAAAGATGATGTGGATCGGCACGTATTAGACGGAAGTCGAGAGTATACCGTTGGTGCTGACGAAGGTGTTCCTACATTAGACAGTTTAACATTAGATAATTTAGAATTAGACGTGGATTTATCCCAAACTGTTTCCTCTACGACACATCCAGTAGAGTTCGCCTTAGATGCAAGTGATACGATTAGTGCTCAGGGAGACGTTTGTGAATTAAAAAAGGAGGAGGACAAGGCACAACCGACAGATGCTCAAGAAGATATAATAAAACAATTAGATGAAGTTGGCAAAGGAGAGACGTTAGAACCAAAAGTTTCGACGTCGGAAATAAAGCCATTGGAAGATACGATCGAAGATAAACAAAACGAAATGTTAAGCAAAGACGAGATTACGTCAGTCAAAGAAATGGATAGGAAGGAGGAGCAGATGGTTAAAGAAATAGATAAAGTAATAGAAGAAGATAGGCGGAAAGAGGACTCCGACGAAAAAATTTCTGATGTACATATACCACAGATTCCCATCGATAAACAGAAATTAGATATGACGGAACTGTTAAAGGAAACAGAAGAAAAACAACACGCAATCGAAACAGAAACTAGCGAAGAGATTAGAGAATACGAATCGGCTGTAACGCCTACGATAGAAGACGTAAACGGACTTTTAGACGAAAGAGATGACATCGTTGCTCCTGATCAAGTGGTTTTAATTGAAAAACAGGAGCCGCAATTAGAAGACAAAATAGAAAAGGAAAAGTCTCAAATCAGTGAAGTAGAATTAAGTAAAGAATCTCTTAAAGATGAAATTAAAATTGAAGATAGGGGCATTGAAGTAATTGAAACAAAGGAAAAGGAGGATATTCAATTTTCTGAGAGTAAAATCATCGAAGAAGAAGCCGAACGTGATTCGGTTAAAAAGGAGACTTCTTTACAAATTGAGAAAGAGATTAAACAAGAAAGCGAGGAAGATATTTCAACAACTAAGGAAGAAGAAGTGGAATTGATTACGGCTGAAGTTGGAAAAGAACCGATCGAAATCGAAGAAAAAATTGATAAAAAAGAGGAAGAAATTCCTTATGAAAAACAATTAGAAGACGATAGACAGTTCGAAACAGGTGATTTGATTTCTGAAGCACCAATTAAAATACTCGATAAGAAAGAGGAAGAAAGCAAAATGATAGAACAGAAGTCATCTGAAGAAAAGGAAGAAGACCAAAGTGATGTTGAAGTAATACCTTCGAAAGAAGACACTACGCAGGAAAAAGAAAAGCAAGAAACAAAATCTGAACAACCAAAAAAAGAGAGCGAGCTAGAAGAAACAATAGAAGAAAGTAAAACTGAAGTAGAGAAATCTGTTGATACGACAGATGAAAAGATTCCAGTGGAGAAGGATATGGTTAGTCAAAAAGAAGAAACAGATAAAGCAGAGGAAATTAAAAGGGAAACAATTACTAAAGACACAGAGATAACCAAGGGAGATGACAAAGTGGAAGATCAACAGGAAACTGAAATAAAAGAACAGGAAGTCCTAATCCAGGCGAAATCTGATGAACAGGAGGAACTTAGTAAGCAAGAAAAATATGAAGAAATGGATAAACATCTAGAAGAGGAGGCGAAGTTACATGAAACTGCAGAAGAAGTAATTCTAAAAGAAGCAGTTAGTGATATTCAGGAAAAGGATGAAATTTTAAAAACAGACAAGGATGAAGAAGAAAAAGAAATTGAAGATTCAGTAATTGCAAAAGAGGTTGAACCAGAAACAGAAGTTCACAGGATAAGTGAGGAGCCAGAAGAAATTTCTGGTATTATAGAAGGAAAAGAATCTTATGAAGATGTTAGCAAAGCTGATGAAAAAGAACATGCCGTTGAAATAAAAGACGAAATGAAAATTGTTGAAGAAGAAAAAATCATTGAAGAAAAGTCTGAAATATCAATTGAAAAAGAAAAGGAACAAATAGATGTTCAAGAAAAAATCGAGACTAATGAAATTTCCGAAGAAAAAGGAATATCGGAAGTTCAGGAAACTGTTTTGAAAGAAGAAAGTAATGAAATTAAAGAAGATAAAGATGAAGGAAAGTTTATCGAAGAGAATATAGAAGAGAAAATAATCATAGATAAGGAGAATAAAAAGAGTGATGAAAAAACAATTGAAAAATTGGAAATAGATGAGAAAAAAGAAGAGAAAATAGTAGATGAAGAAGCTGAAAAATTAGAAGAAAAACAGATTGGCCAAGATCAGCCAGAAACAGGAGTAGATGAAGCCCTTATTCAGGGTAAAGAGGAGGAAGTAGTATCCAAATTAGAAAAAGAAGAGGAGGGCAAAATTACCAAGGAAGTAGAAAAGGAGGATGAAGTTAGTAAAGAGAAAGATAAGCTTGAAGAAATTTCTAAGGAAGAAAAGATTGAACTGGAAGAACCAGCAAAGGAAGAAGAAAAAGATGAAATTATTAGGGAGGACGAAAAAGTTGAAGAAATTGTTGAGGAGGAGGAAAAAGAAATAAGTAAAGAAGAAATGAAACAGGATATTGTTAAGGACGAGGAAAAAGTGGAAGAAATCAAGGAATACGAAAAAGTGAAAGAAGTTGTTGAAGAAGAACAAGAAGAAGAAACTGCCAAGGAACAACAAATACAGCAGGAAATTGGCAAGGAAGAACAACAAGAGGAAATTGCAAAGGAAGAAATCAAAGACGAAATTGTTAAAGAGAAAGAAGAAGCAACCGAAGAAATTTGTAAGGAAGATGAAAAAGAGGAAGAAATTTGTAAGGATAAAGAAGAAGAAATAATTTGTAAGGATGAAGAAAAGGATGAAATAATTAAAGAAACAAAAGAAACAACAATAGAAGAGAAAGAAATTGCTGAAGAAGAACAAAAAGAAGAAATTGCAGAAGAGGAAGAAAAAGCAGAAGTTAGCTTTGAAGAAAAGGAAGAACATATAGAAGAGAAGATCACTGAGGAAGAAAAAGAAACCGAAGAAATTGAGAAAGAAACAGAAGAGGAAGAAGCAAAAGTCACAATGGAAACTAAAGAGGAAGAAGAGGAAAAAATTATAGAAGAAGAAAAGGAAAGCGTAGTGGAGGAGGAAGAAAAAGTTACGGAGGAAGTGAAAGCCGAAGAGGAAGAAATTACTATGGAAGAGAAAGAAACTGTAGAAGAAGAATTGGAAAAAGAAATTGGTGGTGAAGAAAAGGAAATTTCTGATGTTCAGGAAGAAAAAGAAGTAGAATTTACCAAAGATGAATCAGCAATAACGGAAGAAGAAGAAAAAAAAGATGCGGAGAAAGAAGAACCGGAAGAAGAAAAAAAGGAAGAAACAATAGAAAAGGAACCAGTTAAAGAATACATAGCGGAAATAGAAGTTCCTAAATTGGAAGAAAAAATAGAAGAAAGTCCCAAAGAAGCACAAAAGGAAGAAAAACAAGAAGTAGCACCAAAACCAAAACGCATCAAAGAAAAAAAATTAAAAAAAGACGATCTTCCAAAATCGCCGTCCAAACGGAGAACTGGAAGAACTCCACCCAGAAGTTTATACAAAAAAGGTACGAAGAAGCAGTGTACACACCATTTGGATAAAAGATATATCGAAACTGATTTTCAACAGTCTTTCTCCTCCAAAAGGTAGTTAACAATCTGATATCGAAACACTGTTTATGATGATATTCTAGGACACGTCCATTTGAGGTATCGTTAACTTAGCTTAATACTTACCCAACCAGTATTACTTCATCCAGACATTCTTACGCCATTAAATTGGAACGATTTCATTACAAAAAAATGCGTCCATTGGAATAGTTAATGGCACGAAAGAAAGGCTTTAAAGTAATAAGAATTAACTCCATTAAAAAATATGCTGCCAGAAGATCCAAAAGGCTTAGGATGCTGCATCGATTGATCATGTCAGGTCGTTGACTTTCTATCTGGTTTGGTTGCTATGGTGATATGCGTATCCATTTTCGTGACGTCGCGAGGAGGGATTGATTCTCTTGTAAGGTGGAAATTTTTCGGTTTTCCTTCTTGCAGAAATTTCTGTGCCAAAACACATAAGATGCAAATAATTGTTTGCATTCATTTCTTGGTCAGATGGCTAAACTATTTTTGAATTTTGATCGAAACTATTGTTTTCCTCATTTCTTATTTTCTTCTTTCAGTTTTATTTGATGTCCAGAATGAATCGAACCGAGATTCGATTTAGTAATTTTTGAAGTGGAAAATGTTATTTTCGACATTATCTTCTTAAGCAATAAAAATTTAATATAATCGCATTATCTTTAGAAAATGGCTAAGGAATTTCACATATCGCAGCTTTTCCATTCCATGGCATCGTGAGGATTTTAGCATGACAAAGGAGGTCGATTTTTAATCGATTTCGGATTTATACCATTTAGAAAAAACGAACGATTCTGAATTATAAGTCCTTTAATAAAGTAGTAAACTTTGATATTTTGAAAATTTCATTATGGCATCTCTGTTCCGGATTTTTCTTTTTTTTACTCGTGAATAATATTGCGAATTGTCTTTTCCATCAATAGTAACGCTTCCGGAAACATTTCCCCCTTCTATGTAAATTATTTGATTTTCGTGCATTAGAATAAAATCAAAATATAGCCCGAGGATTTCTTTTGGAAATTACAATTTTGATAGATTATTTAAATTAGTTAAAATACAGAAAGGAAGTAGTTCGTTAAGCAATTTTTACAATTTACATTCATTGTTCACGTATAATAACACATATGCTGCGGTTGGTAACAGCTTGAATATTGTTCTCTTCTGGGTATTGAACAGTCAAGCTGTTACTCCTCAATCTGCTATTGAACAAGAGAGTAAATATCTCCTATTATTATATATATATTATATATATATATAGAAGGGTATTTGAACAATTTTTTTACAGAGAGAAATCAA
Organism: Olivierus martensii; assembly: GCA_000484575.1. NCBI lineage: Eukaryota > Metazoa > Arthropoda > Arachnida > Scorpiones > Buthidae > Olivierus > Olivierus martensii. Next base: position 18,513 of record AYEL01070612.1, on the reverse strand, counting down.
TTATTTTGCGCATTTCAGATGGTGTTCCAACCGCCGAATCTGCCAGACAAGCCAGAGTGAGTCATATTTTTTTTTTCCCTCTGTAATACAAGCTGTGGTGCATTATATTAATCTTTTATAATATTTAATGCACCACTAATAAATCGATAAAATAATCGAATATTTTGTTGTTTTCGACAACTTACATATTTTTAAATGTTTTTTTTAGACTCCGACATCTCCTAAAAAGCCTCTTACTTCAAAAACCACACCTTCACCAAAGAAGACACCTCCTGCTAGAAATGGAATGACATCACCAGCTCGAACTCCAAGTTCTGAAGGAAAAAGTAAGAATACTTAAAAAATTTCTTGTATAATTAGTTCTAATTAAGAGTCTAATTTATAAGATTAAAAGAAAACTTCAGTTGTTTTAAAAATTTAGGCGTTAAATACCGTTTTCCCCCCTTCCTATTTTTGTTTTTTAACCAAAACCGAGATAAACTTGGATCTTTGATAAAAAAGGAAATTCTTCTGAAAGAAACAGTGTTTTCTCTAAGGAATAAGTCTATTCCCATTAGACAAACTGACTAGATTCATCAGACTGAATCTATCACCCTAAGGAGAAAACACACTGAAAGCCGAACCATTAAAATATATTCTCTCTTAGAAGGATCAGCCATTACCCAATAAAAGAATATTCCTCCTTATCGTGACTCCAAATATTTATGCTATTTAAAATTAAAGATCAATAATCGGCATTCTTACGTAGAGACCATAAATTAGATATTAAGAAACAGGCACATTTTTAATATATCTTAAGTTAATTATCTAGATATTCGTAAAAGTTTCTGTTGTTCATTCAGTTAGAGTTAGCGATGTCAGCATCCATTTAATCACGAAACAGATTGGTAACGTTGCCCTAGGGCAGACACGTTTAATCGATCTTGGTTCACTGTTGGAACTTGTGCAGCATTTATAAATATTTATATGGTAAACTGGGTCTTTTTGTTTGCACCCTTTCTTCGGCTGTGAAGAGGCAAAGTAATTATCCAGTTATCTTTGCTTTCCAAAGAATATTTAACGAAGAAATGAGGTGAACAAAGATAAATTTAGGTAACCCCTTGAAGCCACTATTTTTCTTTTTTTATTCGCTTCGTTGTTAAATTCGGAAATTATTTTTACATTCTTGCCGCTGTTTAAAATTCCGATGATGTTTCGAAATTAGGATAAAACAGGAAATAACTTATCTGAACCAACCATCTAAATTTGAACCAAATCGATATCAAGAGTGAATGCACAAGAAATGTTTGGTCTTTGTGTACCAGCTTTGCTTTATCTTCGATTCTTAGTTTTTATTCTATTGTTGTTTCAAATTTAATGGTACATTATTTATTATTTACGATAATGTTAATCCAACTTTTCAAATAATTACATGCAGGATGCAGATTAATCCGTTATTAAACCAGTTATTATATTTAATCTGATTTAAATCCTTTAATTCTGAGCTTTTTTGGATATAAAATATTCAAACTTGAATTTTTTCATCATGTTTTTTTCATCATGTTTTTAATATAAATCCGTAGAATGTTTTCCCTACTTCTGCATTAGTGAGGGGTATACCTCACCAAAGGTCACGCAGCAAGTCACGTAACAAGCTATTTATCCGACATATTTGTGCTGTATTCTTGCAGTTTACTCAAATAATTTTGAGAGCACATTAAGGAATAGAAAGCGCAAATTTTTCTACAAAATGTATAAAAAATTAAAATAAATAACTTCGGCGTTATTAATTGCATCCAATGGAAGGAATGGAAACAGGATCACTTTCAGTCATCTTAATTGACAGAGTTTGACGTCTCTTTTCAATTTATTGATAGAGTTGAAGAGATTATTGAGGAAAACTTAATAACTCTTCACAAGTTTTATTTATTGCTTAATGAGGCAACTCAAATGTTCCTACATTGTGAGGATCGATAAATAACTTGGCTCTTAGCGACCGCCCTCTTCCAAATAAGAGAATACGGAGAGTCAAGTGCGATTCTTGAGCGATTAATACAGCAAGACGAGTCTTTCAGTTAAATCTAAATTGCTCGTGTTTCTTTAATCCAATGATTTATACACGGCAGATTTCGTAGCTTGAGCGATTAATACAGCAAGACGAGTCTTTCAGTTAAATCTAAATTGCTCGTGTTTCTTTATATAAATCCAATGATTTATACACGGCAGATTTCGTAGCATTTGTTACGCTAGACTCATTAACCAGAATTTTTATTATTAATTCAGACATTTGTTTTTAATTAATATCAATGGTAACGACTTTACTGTTGGTGTTTTTATAATTAAAAATCTTTTTTAGACTAAACACACGTCAACAGCTTCAATCATTGAGGTGTATTTCCTGTTTTATTTTTAACTAGCACAAAGAAGAAATGTCTGGGAACGTTCGGATGCTTTGAAGTCTTTGGTGTTCATTTAACCAACAATTTTTAGTTTTCGTGTTTTTTTTATGTCAGAAACTATTAATTTTTTTTTTCTAAATAAACTGATAATTGATATTTAAAGATTAATATTTTCATATAATAAAAAGTTACACTCAAAGAAGTATATGATAGCATTGTTACTTATGCAAGGAAGTGTTTGATAGCGTTGTTACTTATGCAAGAGAAAGATTCAATCGTGTGATAGTTTATGATCTAGAACTTTAATATTTTTATTGATTTTTAAAAGTAGAAATCGAGAAAAATATCGCATCTGAGCGGAAAATATATCGTTTCTTACAGTGGATTCTGCTGAGGTTGTCGTGGTTTAACAACGATTAGAGAGCAAGTGAAAGAGGACGGATGGTTGATTTTGTTGATTTTTTTTTTCTATTTCCTTTTCAGAACTTCCACCTATTAAAGCACCTGTTGGACAAGCACCAAATCCCAATTTGAAGAATGTAAAATCGAAGATCGGTTCGTTAGATAACATCAAACACAAACCGGGAGGAGGAGAAAGAAAGGTGACTTGCTTTTATCTCCATCGTATTTCCTGAATATACATTAGTCCTAATATAAATTAAATCATTCAAGTTAAAACCCCAGGTGGCAAGCCAAAAACTAGAATGGCAAGCCAGCTCGAAAATAGGGTCATTGGAAAAAGCAAGCCATAAACCGGGAGGAGGAGATAAGAAAATCATAGTCCAAAAAGTTGATTTTAAAGACAAAGCCCAGTCTAAAGTTGGATCACGTGACAACATAAAACACCAACCCGGTGGAGGTGCAGTTAAGGTATATAGGTTAATAAAATGCAGCATGTCTTGCTGGATTTTTGTTGTGCATTGCTTGTTATATCGATTTTTGTATACACTTTTTTATATGTGCATGTTAGCATGACTGTGCTTAATTCATTAAATGTTTTTTAATCTTCAGAAACAGCATGTGCAAGCCGAAAGTGGACAGGATAGAGTACGTATGCTTAATTCACCATATCGATGCTAAAGCTTTTTATATTAAAAAAAAGAAAAAAAAAACTAAGCATCGCCATAGATGCATTGTTTTAACACCACACTGTTATATTGGTTAGCATTTCACAAAATTTAAATATCGTATTAACCAAATCAGCAATTGGAACAAAAATGTAGTCTGATTGAGGATTGTGCGGATTTTTAAATTTATACTTTTCGTTTTAATAGTTTTTTTCCTATTATTTTCCTTTCTATAGATCGAAACGCAAAAGACGGACTTCAAGCAACGTGCTTCATCGAAAGTAGGCTCTTTGGATAATATTAAACATCAGGCAGGAGGTGGCAATGTTAAAATAAGATCTGACAAGTTGAATTTTAAGGAAAGAGCATCTTCCAAAATAGGTTCTCTCTCGGGGTCTGAGAAAGGAAGCACTCATGGCTCAGATTCGCAGGTAAGTCTATATAAATGTTATTTTCCCAAAGATCTTGTTCACAATATCTACGTTCACAATATCATCCACGTTAATTAATTCGTAGCAATGATTTACATTTTGTTGCTGATTTTATTTGCATGAAACTCATTTTAAACCGTTTCAGTTTAATACCTTTAATCAATGTTTGCGCAATAATAACAATCTATTTTAATATAAACATATCGTGATTAATATTTTCTTTAGTAGAAAAATAAATTTGCATATTTTCATGGAGAACCATTAAATATTTTTAACATGGTTGCCAGACATCCTGCACATAAAGGATTGTTTATTATTCCACTGCTAATTTTAATATCCCTTTAAAATATTTGTTAGGATGCAGAATTGACCGCATTTTTATCAAATTCGGATAAATATTGCATTAATTTTAATGTACTCTTTCGAAACTCCGAAAAATATTCTTCTTAAATCCATCTCCATCACGTTCTTTGTTTGCTCATAAACTTAAGTGGATTTGGGATTGTGATCAAGGAAGAGCGTCAATAAATGAGCATATATTCATAAAAATATAAGCAAGAATATATCCACATTCTGCATGTGGTCATCGGTATGTTTGTGACAGGAGTGATTTTTGTAATTAGTAATAGGATACTGTCTATAAATATTTAGCAATTGCAAAATTATTAAATCTTTAAGCGAAATAACTACGATTGAAAATTCTGAACGTATTAATCGAAAGAGAGAAGTTTAATTGAATTTGTTGAATGCTTTTCATGCGCTTGGAAAACATTCTGATGCTAGCACCAGGAGTGCGTTTTACCGACTCAATAATTTCCTGCTAAGGTACATCGATTTGATCAGATGATCAAGTGCAGAGGATAAAATAACCTTTAGTAATAGTTAGAGACGACGTTTCAGTTTGGATTGATCTATTTGGAAATTGTTGTTGATAAGTCTACATAAAATAATCAAGCACTAATAAATATTTAACAAGAGCAGCGCATACATTTCCATCTCAATATCCGTAAATATAAACATGATTTACATATTCGGCATTAGTAAATAATTGAAATATAGCATAATGTAAGAAACATTAGTTTCTAATTACATGCGAGAGAGACGATGAATGAATTATTCGATGTAGTTTTTATTAGCGCCATTTTTATTTTGGGTTCAAGCATACGCACTGAAGTTTGAATATTACCATGGGCTCCAAAACAGTTAACAGTAGAGTACATTACTAATAGGAATATTTTGATTTAGAATGATGGTCTCAATATATATCGGATTAGCTGATTGGTCGCGATTAGGGGTACTAACTGTTTTTGAAATTCCGCGACTCCAAACACAATATTTGAAATATTGTGGGAATTCCAACGACTTTTCTAAAACATGTTTTCATCCCTGAATTTTCATAAACCAGCAGGAATCACCAGCAGCAACAAAATTTTCTTCATATAATTCAGAATTTTAAATTATGCACTGTAAACTGATTTGAGGGATAGCATTTAGACTTCCATCTTATTTAAATTTAGATCCTACATCACCCGATTTTTCAAGAGGGGCTTGGCTTCTTGAACTTATTCTTTAGTCGTTATCACAGATTTTGTTTTAATCTGTGTGTGCCCTGATTGAAAAAAATCTATGATGGTCTGTGTGTCTCTCTGTGTAGATCCCTTGTGACCTAAAGACCGACCCCACCTTGGGTGTGGGCAGTCTGAGGAGGGCGTTGAATGTTTAGTATCTAACTTGATGGAAAGTGACATTAAATCTACAAAAAATAGAATCACAATTCTGTTTTTACTTTCGCTATTCATATTAGGAAAATTGTTTTTCATCAGGCTATCGAAAAAGCGAAACTGAAATCGGAATATCGTTAATTTCTTTATAATTTCTTCGCAATATAATTCCTACTCCACGTTAACGATGAAATGAAATATTACTTTTAATAATAATAAAATGATGTTTTAATAATTTTATTATTTAATCATAATAATTATTATTAATTATAATAATAATAAAATAATTTCATCATGTAGTTAAGCGGTTTACAAACTTCATACAGTTTATTTAACAATGCTATGTTTTACAAAAAGGAAACGTCGCGATGGAGCGTTTTCGTTAAAATAATATGCGAAAGTATTTGACAGTCCACATTTACGCATGAAACTTTTCCGAAAACATCCACTAATTTCTCAATTGCTTTGCATCCCATGAGATGATTTCGGATCCTAAATGGGCACACTCCACGCTTTGGAAAACGCTGGTAAATGAGATTTTTTGCATCGAATTTGATAAGATTTAATTTTCCCTGCTCCGATGCTTCGAATTTGATCTTAAAATATCTTTCATATGCATGCGAAATGTATGCATATTTATATATTATCTTCATTAAGCCTATTTTTAAAAATAGATATATTTCTTTGTAGCCTAGTAAATAGGCTTATGTGATGCATTTGTAATCCATTTAAAGAGGCACGGTAATGCTTTAAGCCAAATACAGTAGCCACTGACAGTATCTTATTACAGGAATTGTTTCGGTCAAAATTGAATTCGCTATAACTTTCATTCTAACTGTAAGTTAAATATTATTAATTTGATATTTACACTCGAGAAAAGTATTCAATATATCAGCGACTGCCAAATTTGATGTTTCAAATCTGATTAGTAATGGAATTATAACAGTTTGAAAATGATAATATTTGCACAGTCACTGAGTAAGATGGAAAGGATTTTGGTATTCTTATATATAATTTGATGAAAAATTCATTATTTTTTCCTATAATTTTGTTAGGAAAAAAAAATACAGAAAAACCTGTGCTAGGTGGCCAGCTTTCGGCGGCTGAGGTTGTGGCCACAAAGCATAGGTTGGCCACCAGATACAGCTACAAATTTCTTTATTAAACATCCAGATTTAAAATACAAAGTTCATGACACAGTTACACATTGCTAATTAAATATAAAGAAAGAAATTACTAATTAATGTCTGTTTTTGGGATTTTTTTTCACTTTAGAATGTTCACCTGATAGAAGATCTAGAACCCATCTGGCATTACTGATTAAAACACGATTTGCTGGCTACTTACTAGATGTTGCACACAAGGTGGAGAAATTGAATATTACTGGCCATAGCCACGGAACACAGATGGTCATTTTACACAATTTAAAAATCCCGTAATATGCTTGGGCGGATATTAAAGTGGCCATGGCTTACAGGTTGATAACCTAGCTCAGGTGACCACCAGCACAGGTTTTCCTGTATATTATAATAGCAAAAATACTTCGTTTTTTATCGCTGTCTTTTTCTTCCATTTTGTTCGCCTCTATAGACATTTCTACAGGACGTATCATTTAACCGATTTCCATGAAATTTGAAATGCAGGTATTTCTTAGATTACTCGAGATTCTTCAACATTCCGGTTGACCCATCATGAATGCTGGCCAGCCTATGGTGGACTTAAATATGGCTACCTCCAGATAAAGTATATCCCATGTGCGATATGGCGGCTTAACAAACCTGACATAAATTTAGATTAATTGAGGTCACCTGAAAATTTCAGTAGAGTTTGGTAAAAGTAAACAGTATGGAGATCTCTGTAAACACTTCTACAGATTGCATTATTTGATTATTTTTTCACCAAATTCAGCATATACCTCCTTTAAAATCTTCTAAACATTTTGACCCAGTTGGGCTAAAATGAATGTAAAACAGCTATTTTCTTTTCTGTAAACGCCTCTAGAATTCACATCGTTCAATCGATTTCTACCAAATTTTTAAAATAGATGCTTATTAAAAGATTGAAACCTTCATAATGCCTTAAATCTGATAGGGCCAAAATGAAGGGAGTAGGGTCTACTTTCATTGCCATCTTTTCTAGGATCGCATCGTTCAATCGATTTCGATCAAATTTGGTATATAGATATTTCTAATGTTTATTTAGGGCGCAGACTGGTACAAAGCTATATGTCACACCGTTGTTAGACGATCGTTTAGTTTGTGACAGGTCACAAACTGTTTAATCCGCCAACAAGAGAGTTGCTAGTGGGCGAGTCTCATGGGAGTTATTTGTTTTCACTCCTGCAATTAAATAGTTGACCGACTGATAAATCCACGTGGGCGCGTACCCTTAATGTTCCTTAAAAATTTCAGTTCAATTGGATTAAAAATAAAGAGCATATTAATGATATGTCAAATTAATATATTGTCATTAAAATATCTTTCACGGAGAAACTGTTTAAATCTAATAAAATAAATGATATTCAATCAAAAATATCTAATATGTAAAAAAACAAAGTATAGTACTGGGAAATCAGGATATTTGTTATATTTTAGATGCGGCTATTTGGATGACGATTTACGAAAGTAAAGCAATAACTCCAACCAAAATAGCTGCATCTAAATTGTAACAAATATCCCAATTTCTTTGTACTGTATTTGCAATATATTTGACTTGTTTTTTACATAGATGTTTTTGATTGAATATATACATATAGTGTGTACTTTTTTCATTTAAATATTACTATTATATATTATGCTGATTTATTTAGATTTTTTTTTGTTTAGATTATTCTTTTTATTCCTAATAATTTTGTTTTAGAATATAATAATTTATTAAAATTTTCAGTAATATTATATTTTAAATAGATTTTATATAATTTTTTGCCTACTTTTCCTAAGAAAGTGAGACTTTATAACTTTACCATACAGCCTGTCTGTGGTTTCCCTACTAATAACGTATGAATTAATTAATAAATTCATGAAATTATGTAGGCGCATTCTTCCTTTAAAAATGTCCTTAATACCGCATCGTTTAACCTCACATCTTAACCCATTTAAAAATGGCGGACGTTCGAACTTTTTAGGTTCCCCTAATGATGATGATGATGTATCTAAAGTTGAACTAATAACGACCTGAGATTGGACTATTTGATACCACTTCTTCAAATTGATGGCATATTTTAGTCACGCATAATTCAGTCATTCACGAACATATTTTGAAAGTTGACGATTAATTGTTTTCAGAACTGCTTGCTTTCGTTATATTTTACACGTTAAAAATATATCATAGATATTGCATAATGTCCGCGAAATCAATTCTTGAGTCTAGAATAATCATTTCTGTGATTCGAAGCAGAAAAATTCGGGAATTTCCCCAAAATTCCCCAAGCAGAAAGCTTAGTCACAGGATACTATATATAATTTCCGTTGAATTTGTTCGGGCCGCTTGTTGGGGATTTCTAAATGATTCCTTCACTTAATAATAATAATTTTTATTATAATTTCTATTTTTTGATATCTTTGTAATATTAAAATTTAAATTAGGCAATTCTATTTTATAATGGCATCGAATAGATGCGAGAATTCGATTTACACTTTAGGAAAAAGAGAATCATGCATCAATTGAAACTACTGTCTTTCAGAGTCCCATCCCACCTTCATCTCCAACTCCGGGAGAGGAGCCAGGAACTTCCATGCCACCTGTATCCGAAAACGGAGAAGAGAACGGAATATCTTCATCTGAAGATAGAGAGCTGGATGGCGAAGCATCTCCGGAATCACCAGAAGCACTCAAAGCCACTTCAGTTAGTCCGCAAGCCGCTCAATGCTGACAGAAAACACCACTTTCTCTGTAAAACCTACTTACTTCTTGTGTGTAATCTTTCTTAGAAGAAGAAACAAAAAAAGTTTAAAAAAAATTTAAAAATTATTGGGAAGATCATCAATCGTAAACGCAATCCAGGGAAAAATCATTAAATTTACTTTCCCTGTATTAATTATTAAAATATATTACCATATTAATAAGATAACGCTATTTATCAGCTTTCGACCCCCAGACGACTCGCTGGATCTAAAAACAAAAATGTCAGCTTTCTTCCCTTCTAATACCTCTTCCATTTATATATATCGTTCTTCATAGACCCAAGATGTATACGTCTGACAAAATAAAGCAAAAGATCCAACGAATCGCCCGCCATCCCTATAGAAAACTGTAATTTTTCTGTCTTATTTTAGGTTGAAAAAATGTCATTCACAATTGTCACAAATCGATGTTGTTGTTTCAACGTATCCACAAATAAAAAACAAAATAACTATCAAGTTACGTCACTCTTCTTGTATGTGTGTTTTCAAGTTTTATGTATTGTGTAGCTACAGGGAATCGCGATTCTTTTTTTTTTTCTTGGAATTTCTGGACCTTCGAATGATGTAAAGACTACGATTCACGACTGTTGCGATTCCCTGTATTTAGTTAGTTTAACTGTTCAAATTTTACTTTAACTTAAATGGAGGTTGAGCGTTTTTGAATGTCAACCCCGATTGTCCAAGTGGGGGGTGGCGGGTTATAACCGGGATACGGGGATAAATTATAAAAAAAAATACCAAGTATATACACAAAAACTCACCTTTTATAGCAGTTTTTTGTAATGTTTGCAGGAAGGTCAGTTTAGCAAATTTAGGTACGAGTGGTACCTGTTATACGTCTTAAATTCGGAAAATATATTATTGCTTTTTGCAAAATATAAATTGGATCGCTTGGTTGTGTACCTGATCAAAATGGCGCCTCTTCCAAGACAAAAAAAATTTTTTTTTTTGAGAAGGAACTGCGCAAACTTTGTGTATATTTTGTGTGTTGGACGGGACTGATTTTTGTGTTCTAATATCGATTTTTGGAAAGCTTTATAAATCTGGTCTGGCTGGCAGATTTAAAAATTGATACAAAAATTAAAAAAATTAATATATCAGTTCAATCGATGACTTCTGTTAAAAAAATAATAATACGAGGATTAATAATAACATCTGATTGAGCTGATGTCTGTTATGTATATTTTGTCAAACTTTTCGCTTTATGCTGAACCAGTTGTGCTGTGTTCGACGTTATTATGGAAATTGTTTAATTTTTTTTGTAGAGATCAATAAAATTTAGTCCCCAACTTATATGCATTGTTTTTTAATGAAACGGCGCTGTAACAAATTTAAAACAAACAATAAAAAAACTCTGAAAATATCAGGGTTTATATATCTTTTTATGGATAAAGCATCTACATGTCGTGCATGACAATATACATATTTGCATTTTACCCATTATTGTTTTCATTTTAACAATATTTTATTGGTAAAACTTGACCAGGAAATTTAAAACAGTAACCAGGCCGTTTGGCGACCATTTCTAAGCCTGCGTGCATGACAATATACATATTTGCATTTTACCCATTATTGTTTTCATTTTAACAATATTTCATTGGTAAAACTTGACCAGGAAATTTAAAACAGTAACCAGGCCGTTTGACAACCATTTCTAAGCCCAGAAGGAAGGAGAAAGAATTATCTTGGAACATAAAAGATTATTTAATAAAGTTTTTTAATTAAATCAGGATTATACTGATATCAGCGTTGGTTATAGCTAGAGGCTTCCATTCAATTCTGGATTGCGGAAAGAAGACATCAGCAGTCCATATTGTTATAAAAGAACTACGTTTATCTCAAAAATTCCCGGAATGTGTAATTTTTGAATCCGCAACAATTCTGATTAATAAGACGACTAAAAGTTATTAACTACGCGATGCGATAATCGCGCGCGACTTATCACTCGTCGTTATCGCTTGCATCGCGAGCCGATTTATTTTTATGAAATAATTCGCAGATTTGCGACGTGGATGCAAAAAAAAGGAAAGAAAATGCAAGATTGCTCTTTCTGCAGGAAGTCTCGGCTGTCTGTGTACGTGTTAATGGATCTATTAATAAGACGACTAAAAGTTATTAACTACGCGATGCGATAATCGCGCGCGACTTATCGCTCGTCGTTATCGCTTGCATCGCAAGCCGATTTATTTTTATGAAATAATTCGCAGATTTCCGACGTGGATGCAAAAAAAAAAGGAAAGAAAATGCAAGATTGCTCTTTCTGCAGGAAGTTTCGGCTGTCTGTGTACGTGTTAATGGATTTGTAATCATTGATGGATGATGTCAGCATTTCGGATGATGCATCGCCCTTTGTGTCAATGGGGAACAACACGTTCGCTAAATACAAGGGGGAACTTCATCCTTTCTATAAAATCCCAAATTATTTTTATAAGGAAAGAACATTTTTTCCGCGTAATTTTCTAAGAAAAATAGATTCGTCTAGTTCTAAGCGAAACCTTTAAAAATCTACAATAATCGTTTTTGATGCTAGTAGGGCTTCATGTAGGTTATCTTGAAAATAACAATTATCTTACTAGATAACATCCGAATTTATATAGAAATTATATAATATGAATTGACACACCTGTAATATAGATTTTCGAGGTAACCTGCTTAAATTAATTTAGGCGATAATCTTACTAGATAACATCCGAATTTATATAGAAATTATATAATATGAATTGACACACCTCTAATATAGATTTTCGAGGTAACCTGCTTAAATTAATTTAGGCGATAGTTAGAGGAACTACGGTCGAGTGTTTGAAGAAAGGTGGAGCGTGGAGATTGCATTCTTAATCAATACCGCTAGACAACGATAAAGTTAGGAGCTAAACTAACTAATATTGATACTCCGTTAGATAAGATCCCTGAAAGGAATAGTTGACCCATATATTGCCTCTTATGACTTATTAACCGAATGTAATTAGGAGGAGAACAAAGAATGATAATGCCGTTTCTACTTTTTATAGGTCTACCATAAAGGTCAGAATTTTACCGAATTAGATGGTACTTTTAATAAATTAATAGAAATCTCCTCCCATATTAATAGAAGTCAGTCTGATGATGGTTTTTTCCCCAAATTAAACATGAAAATTTCATAGACTATAAATATAATAACCGAAGATGATTAAGGTCGTTACTCTCATCCAAACACGGCTGAAAACTTTTTAATGTTTTATTAATAGGCAAATTGTGTGCAATTTTATATTTTTATCTTGATAAATATTTACTAGTTTAAATTAACTCATAAAATAATGTAGAAATGCTAGAAGAAATTCTATAAAACGTTGCAGAATAGTTTGCAGCAAAGCATTTTGTACAAATTACCACTCACACCTAAATACAATCTAGATAACATTATCTAAGGTTACGTAATCTAAAACATTATTAAAGTGGAAGATTAAATGAAGATATATATTGCCATAACAACAATCCTTTCAATCTGGAGAATGTTTTCCAGATTATTTATGATTGCGATAATTAGCTAGAGGAAAGTAAGAACAATTAAGTAAATGTGATTTTATTATTTATAATACAGAAACGTAATCTTAGGAAGATTAAAGTGAAAATATATGATTTATAATCCAGTTAATTAAAAGAATTTTTAAACATGTATTCTGCCAATTTACAATGACAAATTATTACAAAAATTAGAATAATTATTTTTTTTTCTGCAGTTAAGTAGACATTTTAATGCAAATTTTAAATTTCGGAAATAAAAAATATACAGACAATTTAGTGCTTTATGCTTTCTGATATACAAATAAAGCAAGTGGTTTTTATATGAATGTTCATAATTATTGTGAGGCCCGCGAGCCCGCGAAGCCCGCTAAATCAAAAACAAGCGGTCTCCGACAGGTGGATAGCCTATGAGCGGCATGTGACGCGGATAAGGACGGGTGATGAGAAGCTGGACAGAAAGGACACTGAGACAATGTTTGTAAGTACAAACATCTTCTTTTATTGGAGAGAGATATTCAATTACAAACAACTGACCGACAATTGATGTCGGAGGACAATACCTTTACAACAAATTTAATTGTTGCTCCCTCGACGGCAGATATTGGCGGGCTGGTTGGCGGGCTGGTTTCTCCTCCGGTCGGCTGCTGGACGGCACTTTTCTCAGACAGGTCAGCGGAGCGACTCTCCCTGATGACAGGTTATATTCTGTGAGGTTACAACAGTCTTTCACAAATGAGGGCCGACTGCCTTTCTCAGAGTTCAGATTATGAAGGTGACTGTTTGTCTTCTTGGATAGAATTAAACCGTTCAGCACTGCGGACTCTGACTAGATTTTCTTAGAGCCCAAAAAGGAGACGTCCGACAACTAACTCGGGCTGGAACCAACTAACTGTCCTTTGTACCCGATTTTTCTTTACAGTTTTTCAATAAACAAATATATCTCTTCCCCTTTTCCAGGGAAGGCAACCTTTTGACTCCTGTCAAATAATTTTTGTACAACCCTCTGAAAACCTGCACGATGCCGGAGTTCTTGTGCGGCTTACATCAAATGTGTTTATTTTTGTTTTCGGGGTTAGTGGAGAATGGAGTATTTCGGACCCGGCTGGAGAAGGGACCTCCTCACCCGATGTTGACTATAAATTTGTCAATTCCGATAACTTACGATCGGGTGAGAAGTGACACTCTCCAGTCGACCGGACCTCGGGCCTCCACATTATTAATGATATTCCAAAACTGTTTAGTACTCGTAATAAACATTAATTTCTTAATTAAATTTTTCTTATAAAGTCGTTTTTCATGTTACACAAGACTAAAATTATGACAAAAATGAATAAAAGCCAAATGGTTCTCATTTGTCAAATTTTTTCATAGCACTTGCAATGATCTCTGCCTGATACGTTTAGCCTCATAACAATCAGATCAAATCACAAATTCCTAGCAACAGTTCTTTGACTAACTTTTCATTTTTTAAAATTTGCCTGAATTGCAGCATATCTGTAACATTTTAAAAGCTCAGAATACAGAGAATTATAAGTATAAGCTTCATTTCTGGACTTCTTTGCCACAAGTTCATCAAAAGAAATAAATCTATTCTGCAAATTAAGTTCTTCGATTTTATAAAGAAAATGAACCCAAAATTCCTCTGGACTGGAAGCATTCCATCTAAACTGCTCATAATGATAATTAATTTCATTTAAAGAATCACAATTAATATCAAATATTTTTCTATATAAACTTACACAAACTGGAAAATGGTCATAAAGCACTACATCCATAATACTAAATTCAGATAAGTACAGTATAAGTGTTGTACTAAGTAAAACAATATCAACAAGTGAAACACCATTTTTTGAGAAAAATGTAATATTAGCTGGAAAATCAGAAGAAACTCGACCGTATAAAATAAAAAAACCAAGTGACAACCATTTTACTAATAATTGCCCATGTTTGTCTTTCTGCCTATACTGAGATTCACGTTTATCAAATAGAATTCCATTTTTATCTTTAGAATCCATTAAAACTCTTATATCAGCATTGAAATCACTGATAATCAGAATTGGCACTCCATCAACATTAGCATTTTCAACAAATGGAGTCAGACTTGATAGCAGCTTATCAAAATACAATTTAGGAGAAGCATAACAATTATCAGAATCCTTTTATAACAATAATTTTTATCAAATGAGAATATACCAACTATGGCAAAACTAGAGTTCCACAAAATCAAAAAATTCAACTGTTTATCATAAATAAGTATTATCCCTCTGCTAAATCTTCCACCTTGTGAGAAAGAAGTAGCAGGTGCTAACAAGGAGACTCCATGGGTCGTGACACGTCGATTTTGACAAAAAAATTTGTGCATGCAGATCTCCACTAATAAAGTTCATTGGGCCAGCCATTCGACGCAATACTCAAGCAAACTCCAGAAAAAAATTCGTAAAGTTTGATCAAAACCAATTCTGACTTATATATGCGCCATTTTAAAATACTACATGATGTAGCCGTAGCCTACTGGGTAAGATGCGTGCTTCATATCCCAATGGTCGTGGGTTCGAGGCGCGATGGTTTTTGTTGTTTTTATTTCTTCAAATTTTCTTTTTTTATTTTGTTGTAAATGTATGGGTATGCTTTAATATTTATTTAGTTTCGAAAATAAATTTTTAAAAATATTTTTATCATGGCTAAAAGCTTCAAATTTGTTGCAGTCATTTCTGTTATTAACGTAATATTATTCAACGCACTTTTTAAAGAATAAGTTACATTCAATGATAAATTCAGCTAATAAATAGTGCATTTATTTTTACTTGTTAGCATTAAAAACCGATTGCATTATATAGAGAGAACAATTATAATTTCAAAATGCAAAAACTTTATTTTTAACTTTACAGATACATTTATGAAAAAGTTTAAAGCATAAATAAAGTTTTTGCAATTTGAAATTATAATTGTTCTCTCTATATAATGCAATCGGTTTTTAATGCTAACAAGTAAAAATAAATGCACTATTTATTAGCTGAATTTATCATTGAATGTAACTTATTCTTTAAAAAGTGCGTTGAATAATATTACGTTAATAACAGAAATGACTGCAACAAATTTGAAGCTTTTAGCCATGATAAAAATATTTTTAAAAATTTATTTTCGAAAATAAATAAATATTAAAGCATACCCATACATTTACAACAAAATAAAAAAAGAAAATTTGAAGAAATAAAAACAACAAAAACCATCGCGCCTCGAACCCACCACCATTGGAATATGAAGCGTGCATCTTACCCAGTAGGCTACGGCTACATCATGTAGTATTTTAAAATGGCGCATATATAAGTCAGAATTGGTTTTGGTCAAACTTTACGATTTTTTTCTGGAGTTTGCTTGAGTATTACGTCGAATAGCTGGGCCCAATGAACTTTATTAGTGGAGATCTGCATGCACAAATTTTTTTGTCAAAATCGACGAGTCACGACCCGTGGAGTCTCCTTGTAAGTAAACTGTTTTTTAAATTAGAAAAATTATCACCAAAAAATATATTCTGATCATAAGACATCCACGTTTCATCAAGTGCAAGAAAATTAGAAAAACTTATCAATTGAGCCAATTGTTCAGACAAAACTTTTGTCTTAATATCATGAACATTTAAAAAAATAGTCTTGAAACATTGGGATTGAATTATATTTTCATGTCTATCCCTAACTTCTCTTTTTTGTTAAGAGAATGTTGATGTTCTCCTAAAAAAAGGTCAATTGAACCAGATTATTTAATGCAAAACTGTGGGACTGGGCAGTTGATTTTGATTTAATTCAATTGCCGAGCAGAGAGAGTCAAGTCAGGATTCTGACACCAGGTGTGATAAGTTTTCGCACTCACACCAAATGCAGATTTTAGAGTTCAAGGCCAAAAGTTTTAATGTTGGTGCATGGATAAGTGACAACTCCGGAGTTCAGACGCTGTTGGAAATGCACAGAAGTAATGACAACTAATTTGAATAACAATAACAATAACATTTATTGACACTAAACTAATATATACAAAATTAACTTTCACCAAGAACAAACACAAGACAATTTCAAGAATGGACATATACAAATAACTAATTCTAATGCTAATAAACTATTGAGTCAAGAAAAACCAAGGAAACCTTTCGTATTAGGCTATACTTATAATAACTTGTCCTAACCTTAACTTTTTGCATCTATAAACAATACCTTCTGAGAGAAGTCAAATTCTCAAATTCTTCTTTTCCACTTCCAAAGTTGTTTCATAGATTGTCATTGGATGAATAGTTTTACGAGATGGAAGACACTTAGAGACACATCTAAACAAAACGACGGGCACACCAAAAGTTCTCTCAGACAGAACTGACGGACACGCCACAATTGCTCTCGGTCAACACTGATCTCCAACTTTTTGGAGCAGAGTTTGTACCTGCCCCTCACTGTCTTCACCAATCCTTTGGATGAGAGAAAGGGTTCGAATTCATTCTTGAATCCCATTCGCTCCAACAGATAATGATTTTTTCTGGGATTGGTGGCAGAACTGTCAACATCTTATTTTTTATGACTCAGGGGTTGCTGGGAGATTCGTTAAACTTTGACCCCCTTAATGTCAGTAATAAGAACTTTATTTTCTCTCTCACGGTATAGTTTATAACAAGTTTTGTAATTTAAGTGGAAAAATTCTTATCCATGCCAAAAGGTTATTCAAAAATTCTAGTCTAAATATTTTCTTGATTTTGCTAGCTTTTCTTCATTCTTATGCTTGCTTAACTTTAAATAAAGCAGATCTTTTTATCCAATTATAACTATATACTGATTTAATATTATTTTTTAAAGTTATAAGAAATAATTAATAATTAGGACATTTGTTTAAAATATATATATATTCTAATATTAATGATTTAACAGTCTAACATTTAGCATAGTATGTAATTATCAAAATCTTATAATATTATAACAAAATAAAATGCAAAAATAAAATATTTTTACATATATATATCGATAAAGGAAGGGAGCAATAAGGGAACAGTTAGCTTCAAAGGATGTTATTGGAAAACTGGGACTGTAGTATATCTGCGGTGGTTGGTTAGTCAGCTGGTAATAGGAGACTTTTAATTATGGCGACTGTTTACAAAAACTCCTGCACGATGTCTCCAAGATGAACACGTGTGCAATAACTGTAAATTTTTTTTAGACAAATTTATAGAAAAACGGAGCAAAGGTAGGGTTTGGAATCTTATTTAGACGAATATATAGAAAAGGAGGTTAAAGGTAGGTTTTGGAATCTCACATACTTACCTGTTAATAATAATAATAAATAAAATTCTTTAACATTTATATAACATAAATAATTTCATTATTATAATTTATTTGATTTTAAAGGCTATATTTTTCACAATTTAGATAAATAAATCATTATTTAATCATAACCTATTGATTTCATTGGTATTTTTTTAATTTTATTGTGGTCAAATTTCATTGGTGAGAACAGATTGAGTTCTTACTTTAAAAGCA